>CM046664.1:1460437-1695437 GCA_025594165.1 Tamias sibiricus | reverse complement strand
CACCCCGTGCAGGGCTGGTGGTGGGCGCGAGGTTTCAGGCAGCGGGTGCTGTACAGTGTGGAGGCTGGGGCCATTTCTTTTTCTTTTTTTTAATTCAGACACCACAGGTGTCCTTGTGTCCAGGCCTGACCCTACTTCTCGACGCTGTCATCGTTTTCAGTTGAATCAGGGGCACGTCATCATAACGCCCCTAACCAATCAGCAGGGACAGAGAGGGAGGGAGGCACACCTCTGGAGCCCGGAGCCTCGTCCTGCTCAGATGCCAAGGCCGGGAACTTAATTGTCCTCACCGTCATCTCAGCCTGAGTAGCTGCAGATGAATTCCAAGTTCCAGGGGGCCAGCCAAGACACAAAATGGAGGTGCTGTTGGCTGACCTTACGTTAAAAAACCATTAATGGCCACCTTCAGAAGCAACGCGCTCTGACCGGAGCCGCCTGGGCCTGGGGCAGGGGCCGCAACCAGGAGACGCACAGAACGGATTTAGAAAGACCGCTTCTCCCTTGAACAGCCCAGCAGCTTGTTACTGCTTGTACGCTTTTCTCTCCATGGTATTTATATCTATAAAATATTATGTTTTAAATCTTTATTACATTTTATTAATTTTTTTATAGAAATAAATCGCCTACCCTCAAAAATATGACAGTGGCGTGGATCTCGGCCTTGGCGTGGCTCGCTGCATGTTCCGATCAGCACTCTACTCCCAGGTTCGGAGCACGGGGCTTTTTATCATGGAATCTCAAATTTCCTGCCTTACTGATTTCGCTCCAAAAGCGAGAGGCCAGCTCCCCGCTGGAGACCACCCGCGCACCCCACTTTAAATCTCCAATGTCACGCGGAAGCTCTGTCATCTGTCCCCACACCCAGGGAAGAAAGGCCCCGTGTGAGCTGGTACTCTCCTGCCTGGGCTCGTGGCTCTCAGCACCAGAATGTCCTCTTGGCCCCTTGTGACGACTCCAGGTCTCCAAAAACGGCCTTTAGCCCACAGTGGGAACCTAGGGGCCAGCACCCCATCGTCGTTGGTGGGGAGAGGGTGTGCTGATTAGTGGACACCCACTGGGAAGCCGGGCAGCCAGAGTTCCCACCGTGAATTACAAGCTGCCACGGGTTTTAACGCCCTGCTTTCCCAGGGTCGAGAGCCTTGGTGGCAGTCCACGGTTGTGATGAGTCTGCGAGGGCCAGGAAACAAGGGCCCAGGCTAACCAGCCAGAGGCAGCGAGCCAAGGAAACACAGCCAAGATGGTGGCACCACGGGGCCACAGAGCCACTCCAGCAGCAGAGACTGCTATTGCCAGGACCTCCTGCTGCAGCCCCTGCTGGAGGCTGAGAGATGGGCTACCCCTCCCCCTCCAGGAAGTTTCCCGTGCCCTGAGCAAAGTAACCTTGTTTCCCTTCCCCCAGGCAGGAAGCAACCTTGTTTCCCTTTCCCCAGGCAGGAGCCAATAGGATTAAAGGTTGCTCTGTTCCCTGGACAGGAGCCAATAGGATTAAAGGTTGCTCTGTGCCCTGGACAGGAGCCAATAGGCTTCACCACCAATGGTTTTAATGGACAACCTAATGGTCCAGGGGGATATAAAAGGGCTCCCGGTCCATTGGGGGCAGGGAGACAGACAGAGATGACGAGCGAGCCAGGCGACGAGAGGAGAGACCATGGAGACAGAGAAGAGGCAGCCACTGCACACTTACCCACCGTCTCCAGCCCGTTGGCCCCTGCCCCAGCTGATAGTTCCAGAGACCGAAGCTGGTGTGACCAGACTCCCACCTTCTGTTCAGAGTTGCACACTCTTCCACCAGAGCTTGCACACTTCCTGAGCTTGCACACTTCCTGAGCTTGCACACTCCCCTCTCTCTGACTGCCTTCTCCCACCGGAGCTTGCACACTTCCTTCTCCCTCACCCCTCTCCCCATTCCTTTTCTACCCTTAACCAGCCACAAAGGCTGGTGAATAAATCCCTTGGCTGCACGGCCGTCCCCTGAGTGAATTTTGCCCTTCAGAGGCCACCCAGCCTGGGAAGGCCCAGACCCCCTTGGCCACGTGCTTGTTGGACACTCCTGTCTCTCTGCCGGGCACCCTGTGCCGGCTCCCCAAGGTCTTAGGTGGTGGACCATCAGTGCCCCGGCTGTCACTGGAACCCTGGCCGTGGCAGTCCTGGGGAAACCTCCTTGAGTTTCCCCTGTGTGCAGAGAGGAAACCTGGGACCGTCAGCTGAGCAGCCTGCAGACTCCTCTTCCACCTTCCTTGAGCGCGGCTCAGGGGGCTGGAATGGGAGATGTACCAGGGCAGCCAGAGCCTGCCATTAACAGGCACAGGAGCCCCGTGACCCCTCAGACCCTGAGCCACAGGGGAAAGGAGCTAAGACACCCCTCCCCCCATTTCTGGGGTGGTGTGGATCAGCTCAGTGAGAGAGGGAGCTGGCCATCCTCTGACGGTGACACTGTGTGATATGGGCAGATGGACGGCTGAGGACCAGGCTGGAGATGCACAAATGACCACACCACAGGCCTCCCGCAGCCTCCAGTCCCAGTGCAGGCACGATGGCAATGACCGAGACACGGAAGCTACGTCCAGGAAAAGAGGAGGAAAACTCAGGACTGACTGACAGAAAGACACCCAGCTACCTGTGACTGAGACGAAGTTTCCGCCACTTGAGTAAAACGTGGGAGAATAAGGAAGAAAATTTAAATTCGGGTAATAAAAATCGCCTCTCCCACATACCTGTGCATATCCTCTGATTCAAGCACCCTCTACCACACCTGCTCTGAACCGCAACCTCAGGAACAGAACCTCGTCCCAAGAGGCTGCTGTCCACAGAAGGCCCCCGAGAGGTAGTCAGGGTGCTGTTGCCCCTTGTAGCTGCTGCAGTTTGTCATGTTGTTTCACCATCGTGACTTTCCTGGTCTGTCTCAGATGTAGAGGAAGAAGGGGCTCCCATCTCTGTGTCTCCGGTACAGCTTGGTGGCTGACCTTTTGAGCAGTCACTGAACTTGGGGGTCCCCAAGGTCACTCTGTTCAACAATCTGCCAGAAGTCACCGAGGTCATCAAAGCAGGGACACCACAACCACAGGTTGTTAGAGAAAGGACACAGGTTACTATCAGCAATGGGAAAGGGCATGGGAAGGGTCCAGGGGAGACCGATGGGGAAGTTCCAGGTGCCTTTCCCCAGGGAGTCCCCCAGAGACAGCTTACTGCTTCCAGCAGAGATGTGTGGGGCTCATTTGGGCAGAGGACGGCCAACCAGGGAGGCTGACCTGAAGCACAATGTTCACAGTTTTACTGGGGTGCTGTAGTCATGGTGACCACCTGAGTGGTGACTTGGGATTCCATAGTGAGGGTGACCACCTGCATGGGGATTTGGTATCTTGTAGTCATGGTGACCACCTTCATGGTGATTTGATGTTTTATAGTCATGGTGACCACTGGCATGATGATTTGGCATCCTGTGGTCACAGTGATTTTCCATCCATAGTCATGGTGACCACTGGCATGGTGATTTGGCATCCTGTGGTCACAGTGATTTTCCATCCACAGTCATGGTGACCACTGGCATGGTGATTTGGCATCCTGTGGTCACAGTGATTTTCCATCCACAGTCATGGTGACCACTGGCATGGTGACTTGGTGTCTGGAGTCATGATGACCACCTGCATGGTGATTTGGTGTCTTGTAGTCATGGTAACTACCCACATGGTGATTTGGAGTCCTATAGTCATGGGGACCACCTGCATAGCTGATGCCAGTCTCCAACTCCTCCAGCAATGGAGTGGACACGAACCACATTGTCACAGGGACTACTTGCATGACACAGGTCCCCAGGTAAGCAGACACTCTTACCAGGCAGGACATTCCCAAGTCTCAGCGGTTACCCATCAGGAACCAGGGCTAAAGGGCCAACCTTTCCTTCTGTCTGTGTGAGGTCGATCCTTTACTATGCCCAAGGGCTCCTCCAATAAACAAACATCTGACTTCCAAATGAATGAATGAACAGGGTCCATCCCCATAGTAACTCAAACACTTACGTCTGCACGTCCATCCTTCCCCACGTGTGTGACCCCTGTCGACTTCCCAGACTCCTACCACAACCACCAAAGGTGCAGGGTTGCCACCGAGTGTCTCCTGGCACGGACCCAGCTTCAAGGCACCAGCCAGCCCCCCTTTCCAAGGCCAGAGTTGCCACTGCTCAAGTGCACCGCGGCAGATAATGACAACAGCCCCCAGCAAATGTGCTGACAGTGGGGGAGGAGCCGGCAGATGCGTGCTGTTTGTGCTAGAGTCTGTGAAATATTGATTGCTGTGGGGAAAAACAGAGAGCACGCCACAAGAAGAACAGAATAATCACCCGCGACTCCCCGGCTTTTACACCAAGATCACTGTGAAGGAACAGTGAAGAATGTTCCAAGGAGTTTTAATTCAGCTCCTCACCCTGAAGCAGAAGGGAGAGGAACTCTGCTGTTTATTCACTTGTGAGGCACTGCCGTTTCAATTAACAGAGCAGAGGAGCTTGCAAAGACTATTCAAACACCCAAGTCTCTGCAGGGAGCAGTTGCCGCGTCCAGCCGTGGAGACTTCCTGCCCAAGCCTATCTTCATTCTGCCCAGGCCCGGCCTTGCTTTCCTCTGCCAGGACAGAGCATGCGCCCAGAGATGACGGACGAAGGCTCACCTGTCATTGGGAAGGTACGAGAGCCGCTAGGTAAGACAGGCCTCACACGACCAGAGCCACCTTTGGCAGATCACTGATACTGTTAATGAGATCGGCTTGGTGGCTGGATGGAAATGCAATCAATTTCCCTCTGAAACCTGTAAAGATTCTCCTTCTTTTTCACTGTTTCCGGAAAAAAAAATAAATAAATAAAAGTATGCTGAGTTTACAGATAAGACTATGTGCCTATGGAAGAGCAGGTGCCTCTGTTAATGGACACACGGGCACATCAAAGTGGGCCGCCCGGGCCACTGACCGCTCCCCTGGTCCTCGTGCACGCCGTCCTCAGAGCTTCCGATTCCGCACCAAGCAAGCCTCCTCCATGTTTGGCTCAGATGCACCAATCACAGTGTGGTCCCGGAAGCTCAGGTCCATGCCAGTCCCCTGGCCCCTCGCTGGAGCAGACCGTGGGGCCCACTGCCAGATTTTGAGATGTGGTGAGTCCAGGTCAGCCCCCACATCGTCCCTAAGTTCTGAGGTGACGGAGACCCTGGGGGCTCAGGAGCCATCCTTGGAGAACCGCTGTGTAGAGATTCCCCAGCCCCCCCAGAAGGAGCACCCCAGCCTTCTCAGGGCAGGGTACAGAGGTATGAGCAGAGCGGGCGGCAGCGAGGCAGAAGGACGGGCAGCTGCTCCTGCCCAAGAGCCTCGCCCGCCGCGGTTGGCCTCCTCGTGCCTTCTGAAGAGGCGCAGGAGCTGAGAGCAAGATGGCGCTCAGGGCAGTGGACCATGGTGGCCAGAGCCCTCAGCCAGAGCTCAAGGGGGGGCTGACGCTCCCCGGCCACATGCTGGGCTGCGGGAGAGGGCTCCAACCGAGGGTCCGCCCCTGACGCCTTCGTCTTGCTCTGGCCACAGGTCACACTGGAGGGGCATCTGAGGCTTCCTCACCCGGCCTGCAGGCTGGGCCCTTCGCCCGTCTGCTGTCCCCTGCTCCAGCTCGCTGGCTGCCCTAGGAGCAGTGGCCACAGGCACCACACGCCTGTCACAGCGGGGAGCTGACAGTGAGTGCAGAGGAAAGCCACAGGCCAGGGCCCAGGGCGCGCCTGCACGGGCCTGGCCGCCCCTGCTCTGGAGAGGCGCGGGGGCGAGGACAGCCGGCGAGGACGTGGCGGGGCCTTTCCTTCAGGAGCCCTGCAGGGGGAGGGGGAGCAGCGTGGTGCCCGGGCGCAGGCTCTGCGCCACCTGCCTTCAGCCCCGCACCCCAGCCTCCCCAACAGCTGCAAGCCCCCTCCCACCTTCCAGCTCCCGCTCCAGCCTGCGGCTGCTCGGCCACCCGCCCCAGCACCGCCCAGTCCCACGGCACCTCAGGGCGACTCAGAGACAGAGTCTCCCTCTCTAGAGGTCGGGCTCCTGGGGGGGGGGTGCTGCCGGGCGGGGTGCTCCTAACCTGGGGTGCTCCCATCCTGTTGGCCGGACAAGGGCCGAGAGCCCACGGCCTCCGTCCACAGGAGCGTGTCCACGCTTGTGAGCAAGCTGGTGAGCAATCAATGACGGCAACAGGAGAAGGATCAGAGGCTGTTCTGTCCCCCGTGAGTGAATCACACACTTGTTCCAGGGCGTATTAGGAGGTGAGTAGCATGTAATCGCAGGATTCACAGGGCAATTGGGTTAAGTGCTGACGAAAGTGCATCCGTCCGACACCACAAAACATGCTGTGGAGAGGACGAGGCCCGGTCCGGCCACTCCCAGGAGAGCCACGCTGACCCTCGGTCTCCTGGCCGTGGTCTCCCTGCACCCGGGCGCACCCCAGACCCACAGCACACTTCTCGCGAGGCTGGCTTAACACGACCGCAGGCTTACTTATTTTTCTTAGCCTTCACCACACGTTAGAGATGGTGCAAAACTGATCATACGCGCTGTTCTTACCCTTCCAAGGCCTGTGAGAGGGACACTCCCACTGTCTAGACTGCGCCTTGAAGAAGCGGGCCCGGAGGCCAGGAGTGCCCAGGACCACACAGCTGGTGCGGTTCGCGGTGGTCGGCGCCTGCTGCCCACGCGGGGCATGCCTGCTTCTGCATCCGCTAGGGGCCCTTGTCCACAGCCTCCACAGCCGCAGATCTGGCTTCCGGCAGGTCCTCCTTTTCTGTCACCCCCCTTCTCAGCATCTGAAATGGCTGTTGAGGACCTGAGTCGTGACCTAACGTCCCGGCCTGTTCCTCTCCGACCTTTGGTAACTTCCCAACATGAAACACTGATGCTCTGACATTCAGCCTCGTCCCCCAGAGCTGCGGGCAGTCTGGGTGCCTCTGCCACACCACTTCAGGGCTGGTTTAGCCCGCCATCGCCTCTGAGAGACAAAGTCCTGGCCAGGCTCCCTCCTCAGTGTCCTGCACCTGACGGCCAGCTCTGCGTCACTGCCTGGTTTAGGGTCTGTGCAGGCAGCACCTGGCCTCTGCTCCGGGCCCGGGAATGAGCCTGAGAAGTTCGACCCAAGTGGTGAGAGAGAGACTCCAGGCTCCCGCGCTGACGAGCAGGTCTGATGGGGGTCGGGCAAGCCCCACTCTCCCTTCACTTGGGGACCTGCTCCATCCCTGTGCCAACCAAGGGCAACAGCAGACACCTGCACCTGAGGGGGGCTGGGGGCGCGCCAGGGCCCAGGTGCCCGGGTCCAGACTCTAGCTGCCAGAACCTCCTCACCTGAGCCCAACTTATGTTACCAAGGGGGTGGAAGTGGGGGGGAGCGTGAGCAGGTGGGGACAGGGCCACAGCTGTCTCCGACATCTGCGAAGCGGAGCCCAGCAACAGAACCCAGGCGCCCTGGCTGCAGGGCCAGAACTCGAGTGCCAAGTCCACCAGCAGTGCCCAGGGGCAAGCAGCGCCACTGCCCAGGGGCGCCTGCCCAGGGAGGGAGTCACCGTTCTCACATGAGCCAAGGTCCCAGAGCAGGCTGTTTCTGAGTGGCTCTGACGACGCCGGCACTTCAGACCTTGCCTGGCAAGAGGCTGGGAGGGCGGGTGAGAGCTTCCCCAGCGACCCCAGCTAACCACGTCAGGTTCAAAGGAAGGAGACCACGGGCTGGCAAGAACCCGACGCAGTCCGGGACAGCCACTCTGCCCTCCTCCTAGTTCACCAGGGCCAGTCCCCGAGCTCAAATTCCAAGAGCGTTTCTCTAAAATGCCTCTGCCTTGGGGAAGGATTGTAGCAGGCTCTGCTGGAAAGGGGCCGGACAGAATCCAGCTGTCGCAAACCAAACGCCTAAATGCCTCAGCGTCCGAAGAGACAGAAGAAGGGAGCAAAAGCAGGCTGCGTGGGGAGACGGCCTAACACCAGACTCCGGACGCGTGTGCTCCATCAACCACGGTAGGCGAGTCGTACCGTGCAAACCCGGGATTCCAGATATCCTGGGAGGGCAAACCCTGTTGGGAATGAGGACGTCACGTGACACGTCCTGCTTTGACACAGTTGCTGACTTTTTATGTGTAGACCATCTTTGGTCCGAGAACTAAAGATGGGTCTGCACGTAGCCTGCATGGCCTGCAATCCGAGGCATGTCTGCTCACGGGTCCCAGGTGCCATGGAAATCCGCTTTGTTTGCTGCCCGGTGCTGTTGAAAAGCTCACCACGGGCCACCACTACAGGTGCCCTGCGGCTGGACCTACTGGCCACCGCCACGCAGCACTGACCCACAGAACAGGGAACGGTGGCTTCTGTCCAGGACCAGAACCCTGCACATTTCAGTTCGGGGAAGGCTGAGGGTCTCCGAGCTTCATCCTCAGGTTCCGGGCCACGAGGCGGGAGCCGGGTGCAGGGCTGCAGCGGACGGCGTGCCGTGCTGGCTCCGGAGGGGGTGGGACCCTCCAGTGCAGCTCCGGGCTGCGGACGCAGGCTCAGGTCGCACCTCCCCTGCCTGTACCCCGCCACCCGTCTATGGGACGGTGCCAGTCTGCTCAGACTGCTGTAGCAGAGCACTGTAGACAGTGGCTTGGTTCAGTGCTCAGTGCTGGAGGCTGCAAGTCCAAGGTCAAGGCAGCGGCAGAGTCAGTGCATGGAGAGGAGAGGAGAGGGCCTCGTCCTGGTCACACGGTAGGCTCCCCAGGTCCTCACGCGGGAGGAGGTAGGTGCGCTCCTCACACCTCTTCTGTGGGGACACTGATCCCAGCCATGGACCCCACCCTCGTGACTGACCACCTCCCAGAGGCCCCCCACCTCCTGACCATCCCCTTGGGGTGAGAATACACAAACATTCAGGCCCTGAGGATGGGGAGGCGGCTTTGGAAGCAGACTGGCTTTATTCCAGAGAGCCCCACGGCCTGGCGCTTGCCAGCCCCCGGAGCCTCACCTCCCGTTCTACAAACTGGGGAAAGCCACAGCTGATGCACAGAGTCACCCAGTGGGCGGGGGGACAATGCGGGGAGCCTGCTGACGGAGGCCAGAGGCCATGGGGCCCCACGAATGTGGGCTGACCCCACGTCTTCCCCCAAGTCCTCCAGGCTGCGTGCTCCCTGTTTGTCCCTGGCCCCACGCTGCCCGGGCTTTTTTTTTTTTTTTTTTTTATATAAACTATTTTTTCAAAAAACTCTAAAATGATTTTAAAATTACCAAAACAAAGGCAAATCAAATACTCATGTGAGCAATGTCCCATCAGAGACAGCAACCCAAGCTCCCTCCTGACACACGCAGCCTCTGCGCGGTGCCTGCTCTGTGCGCAGCCTCCAGCAGGCTCCGGCAACCTTCCCCGTCACCGGCCAGACAGGAAGGGCTTTGCTTTGCCGGCTGCACGGTCTCTTGCAACTCCTCTATCATGCTCAGGCTGACCTTCAGTGACCCTCGACAGTGAATCCCAGATCTCTTTAAAACTTCACCTCCTTCTGATGACGAAAGGCACCTGGATCTTGCAGGAGCCCTGTTTGGAGAGATGGCTAAGATTGCGGTTGACTATGGGCCATGGAGATGTTTGGCTGTTGCCGCCTTCCGTAGTCTCACGGGACTTGGCCCGAGATCTCGCGGGACTTGAGCGAGATTGCTGATCGGGTCTGCGCCATTTTTGGTGGTGTGTGTGGTGCGTGTTTAAGTCGTTGTTAGAGCCAGAGAGAAAAGTTATCAAAATAAAAAAACTGTTTGTTTCCAGTTCGCCTCTGAACTTCTTCCCACGGCTTCGTTGCTCCAAGCGGCCATCACTTCAGGCGGCAACAGGATCTAACCTATTTGAAACGCACCCCTGGACGCACATGTGCCAACAGTCACCCTGGAACGAAACGCGCCTACCTCCCTGTTAACTCGGCTCAGGAGCACAATGTCTTACCAGGGACGAGTCCCACCTGCTGGGATTTGTCTGTGGAACCAGCCCCTTCCACGTGGCACCTAAACCCTCACCCGTGGTACCTGCACCTCACCTGAGATCTACCTCTCACCTGCGGCACTGGCCCGTCGTCTAGTACAGATCTCCACAGAACAAAAAAAAAGGTCTGTGCATTTGATTATCATCTAATTAGACATAAAGACGGCTAGGTCCCTAAGTCTAGCTAATTTCCACAGTGTGCCCAGTCCATGGTAGTCATTTGTCTGGGCCATCGACCAGCTCCCCTACCACCCTCTGATTGTTCAACTTCAGTCAAAATTGCCTTCATTTAAACTCAATTGACTTTCCGAAGAAAAGGTGTCTCGCAATCCCATCTGCTCCACTAAATTCTCACCATGTCCCCAATACAGATTCCTGTTTTTTGGTGTTTTCAACATAAAGATCCGCTGACATTTGGCTTAAAGGTCTCAATCAGTAGTGCTAATGAAACTCACTTAGCAGGTTTCTTTGAGGCAGGCTGAGTTTCAGTGATTATTTTCCTCTGAACCATATGGAATTTTTCTAAAGGGCATTTTGTTTTAAAATTGAGAGCATCACCCTTGCAGAGCAGCACCGACCAGGCACCACAACCTGAGCTCTAGAAGGCTCCCAGACTCACGCACATCAGATCGCCAGACCCCAAGAACAGCCCAAAGCCACCCACATGGGCCGTGCTGTGGTCCAAACCCCACAAATCCGTGTCTGCTTAGGTCCCCAAACCTGCGCATCCTACCGAGGCAATCGGCCCATGTGACTACCCCGGGGTCATCTTTGATTCTGCGGGGCCTTAGACCACAGCCCAGTCTGCGAGGCTCACCGCCAGACACCTGTACTGCCGCCACTGCGGCCACCCCCGCCCAGCACTGTCCCCTGCTGTGGCCGGGGCCTGTGCCACCCTGCACTGCCCTCTGCCCCAGCTCCCGTCCATTCCAGTGCCCCTCTAGGAGGAGCCAGACACAGCCCTGCACCGCGCCAGGCCACAGCATGCCCAATCCTTGCCCACAGGGGCTTCCAGATCACCCCGGTGAGGGTCGACGTCCCTCCTGGGGCCCCAGGGCCCTCCCCTGACCCCCTGATCCTCACTCCAGTCCTTCCAGAGGCGCACGGTACCCTGGGCCCCGCAGGCCTTGCCAGCAGCTCCTCCGCCTCAGTGTCCTCCAGGCCCCTGCTGCCTTGCTGTACCACTCCCCACAGGGCTTCCTGCCCCCAGGGACAGATGTCTGTCCCACCTTCCACCACCCGTCCCGTCACCCCTGTGCTTCTCCCAGGTGCTCAGAACCCGGCCCCCGCACTCACGTCTGCACCCTCTGTCCACGGAATGCTGGCACTAGGGGCAGGGACAGGGTCATCGAGTCACACTGTACCTCATGGCCGTCAGGAGTGACCATGTGATGTGCAGTGGCCACTGGTGGTCATTCTCAATCGCCCTGGCTATTGGTCCAGATTTGGGCTCACGGCCCGGTCAAGGGGGCCAGGCTCTTCCTTGGCTGCTGGGGTGAACCTGGCTCTGGCTAAAGGCCACAGGGAGCCCAGGCAGGGGCGGGCGTCTCCCCAGCCACAGGCGGGCACGTGCGCTCCTCTGCAGTGGAGGAAAGAGATGGGGGCTGTTTCCTGACTTGGCCCCGAGCTTTCTACAACAGTCTCACACTCTCGTGCGTCCCTCTGGCTGGATTCTTGCTCTCTTAAAAGGCAAGAAACTCACGGTACAAGCTCCGCCCTCACCCGCCCACTGCACGGTGTCCTGCCCGGCGAGACTGCCCGGGCAACATCAGGTTGGATGAGCTCGTGAGCAGCCCCTCACATCTCCTCTCCTTCCTTGCTGAGAAACGACCCAGCCAAGATGGCGTCCCAGAGCTTGCTGCACCCTAGCTGACCACGTCCCGGGGGACAGCATAGTCACCGCCACTCCCTCACCACTACAGTGCTCCAGGGCAAAGTCTCCGCGTAGGGAAGAATGGGGTCGGGGCTGCGGGACCCGGCAGGAAACACCTCGAACAGCTGGAACCCTAAGAAGAGTCCGGGAAAGGCCTGTTCATGAGGTGTGGGTGAGGGGAGAGAGGCAGTGGGCGACGTGATCGTGCCAGGGCAGGAGCCCTGCAGAGCCCGGCGGGACACAGGGAGAAAGCTGAAGCTGAGCCCAGTAAGACCAGCAGGGCACCAAGGCGTCCAGGGAGGACTCGCCCACTGCTAGGCCACTGGCCATCCAGGAGGCGGGCAGGAAAGCACCCAGCGTGCACCTGCCTCTGCCTGTGGCTCCTGCTAGCGTGCCCGGGGCCTGGAGCCAGGAACCCAGAGAGCAAGCGTGCCGTGGGTGCGCACCACAGAGGGCAGCCTGCCAGGGCAGGGGCACAGGGGAAGTGAGGAGCCACAAACAGGGTGCACAGTATGGCAGCTTTTCTGGGGACACCAAAGTCCCTGGCAAGAACAGCTCAGAGGAGGAAAAATGTATCTGGCTCATGGTTTCAGAGGCTCTGTCCTTGGTCGGCCACCTCGACCCTGGGCCCGAGACGAGGCAGGACATCCTGGCAGGAGGGTGTGGGAGAAGTCCCCCCAGCTCAAGGCAGCCAGGAAACAGAGAGAGAGAGGAGCCGGGAAAATATATTGTCCCCAAGCCCCCCCCCCCCCCGTGACCTAGTTCCTCCAGCCACATTCCACCCATCCACGTTACCGCCCAGTGATCCGCTCAGACCACTAATCCATCACACGGATTAACCCACTGAGGAGGTCACCGCCTCACCAGCTCACCCCTTCACCTCCGAACGCTGCCGCAGCGGCTGCCGCGTGGGCTTTCCTGGGGACATCTTGTGTCCAGCCACAACACACGGGATGCCAGGGGGACACCTGGCTGGGTGTGGCTCCCTCTGCCCCACACCTCCTGCCACGGGTGCGGCTGCCTCACCACACGTGGGGCTTTGCGGGTGTGGACAGAGGTCCTCCTAACTAGAGGCCGCCTGAGGGCCGGTCCTGCCGCGGGTCCCTGACTTCTCTTCTCAGGCTGGCGTCCCTTCTGTATCCTGACTGCTGTTGTCCCCTCCTCTGCCCACGGCCCCGCTCACACCCTTTCCCCATTTTTCCCAGCACTTGCACTTTTCCCACTGGTCCTGGGTCTTTTCGTCCTCTTGGTACTCCTTCGCCTTCCTGAGGGCCTCGGCTGATGGCGCAGGGACCCACATTTGTTCAGAGTTCCAAGACACAGACAGAGAGACCCTTCCCCAAATCATGCAGCATCTGCCCGTTTCCCCTCGTCTCCACGTGGGTCCCCACACCGTCAACCCCCAGGGAGCCCGAGGAGTGGGACAGAGGCTCCCCAGGCCTCCGCCTGGTCTCCGGCACCCACACTGGCCACGACCCCCTCTCCAGGAGGAGGGCACTCACTGCCGCAGCCTGGCACCACCCTGTGGGGTCTGCGATTGCTTCAGCCCACGGACCAGCCCGGCAATGGCTGTGTCTCCACCGGCCCAGGTGGATGCGATCCGTGACCGCCTCAGAAACACTAGACAAAGGGATCTGTCAAAGACAGCCCCACGCAGTAGCTGCGTTATTTAGAGGCAGGATTTATTTGCCTCAACGCAATTAGTTACTTCACACCCACAGGTTCTTTCTACCCCCTCAACCTGTGTGGTTGCATTTAAATAACACCCACTCTGAGGCGGTGTTTGAAGTCTCTATCTGGGGTGTTTCGAGCTGATTGCTGATGTGGAGAATTGCATAAATAATTCCGACTGACTTTAAGCAACTGAACCTGGAGGTCTCCTCCTCCAATTAAGGCCGGGGAGTCTAGCTCCGCAGTGGCAGCAAGCACTGTGCGACTGTGACGAACTCACCAGAGGCCGGCTGTTTTCCCGTCATCTCCCGTAACACTGGTTCCTAATGGAATTTTAATCAGTGGTAAATGAAAAACAAAGAAAGTACCACGGTCTATTAATTTTAAAAAATACTGGTTAAAGAAAGCTAAGCAGGGATCTAGCTTCCTCCACTCTGGGGCCCGGATTGGTCCAGGGTTTCACGACAAGGGATGCAGGATGCAGTGTCCTCCCAACTGACCTGACAGTTCTGGAGATGTCCAATACCCCAAGGAACACAATCATAGGAACAACGCCAAGTTATCCAAAATTTAGGAATATAATGCTGAAGCCGAGTTGCAGGCGACAGGTTGCAACTCGATAGGTTTGTGTGCACCTACTAGCATGCTCCTGCTTTTAGGAGCAAGATGTTTTTACAGCCACTGTCTAATTTTATTTTATTATTATTTTTTACCTTTTAATGGTTTTATCAGGGGACAGGATTTTTTAGGGTGACTTCCTAGCTTACTGCTAAGGCTCAGCCTCCTGGTCCCAGCCTGTGGCAGAGCCAGGAAAGCCAGCCTGAGCCAGGGTGGATTTTACTGTAGACACCCACGTGTTTTTTTTTGCACTTAAAACCACCTGTTTAAAACAACAGAAACCAGCACAATGGAGAACCGGGCCAGGGAGCAACGTGACTGATATTGCAAGGTTCCAGCAGGGAAGGAAGAGTGGGCAAGGATGTCACCGCAGCGTCCGGGCCACCACCACCTCCAGACTGGACAGGAACCAGCAGGCCAGGAGGACAAGCCAGAGCCCAGCAGAGCCCTGGCCCTCAGCAGGCAGGAGGCGGGAAGCTCATCTCGCATGACAATAGACGTGATTAATACCAGACAAAAGTGGCATTTTTTTTTCCCTGATGAAAAGAGGCGTGACACATGATCATTGGCAACTTCTAACTAAGCCGTGTTTTTCCTTTACGATTCCTCGGCCCGACACACGCCAGTAGAAGCAGTTTGGTACATGAGACAGAATTCCAAGGAAGCGGCTGGCGACAAGAGGGTGATTAACAGCACGACGGTGTCCCAAGAGGACTGTGGGCGGCGGTGATCTTGGAGCGCCGACAGTCAGCGGTTTTTCGGGACGGCCGGATCTTAGAGGCCCTGGCTGCGCCGCTACTGCCTCCCCGGTCACCTCAGTCTACCTGCGCGCCGCACTGAGCGCTTGCCGTGTGGGGACGGTGCTGGACTGTGGGGGGTCAGCAGGGAAGGAGGGACAGGGGGTCCCGCCGGGGAAGCGGGCAGTGTCCGGAGGCACGAGAGCGCTGGGCCTTGGGAAGCGTTTCCCACGACCAGCACCAAGGAGGACGCCCAGCGGTCACCACTCCTGCTCTCGCCTCCTGATGCTTCCAGGAAGAGCCAGAGTCGCTTTCCAGGGTCAGCGTGGCCCCGGCGGTCCCGTCCCGCCAGCTGGGTCCAGTCCCTGGGCTCTGCCTCGCCTCGCCCGCCCGGTCCGTCTCTGGCTCTCCCTGGCTCTCCTCCTGTCGCTGCCTCTCCTTCCTCCCTCCCATCTCTGCCTCCGTCCCTCTCGATCCCCGCTGTCTCTCCGCATCTCTGTTCCTGGTTCTCGGTGTCCACCTCTCTCCCCCCCCACTCCCGGTCCACTGCCTCTGGCCTCCCCCGTGGGCCTGCTTCTGCCCTCTCAGACGGTGTCCCCAGCCTCTCTGCCCAGGAAGCGTCTCTGCCCAGCCCCTCCTCCCCCCTGGGCCTTCTCAGCGCACCGGCTACTGCTCCCGGGGGCAGCTCCCAGGGGTGCAACTCACATCGATTTCTGCGCCTTCTCTTCACCACATCTGCCCTGGTCACGGTGCCCCGCACAGCTAACGCCACGCGCAGCGGAGGGGCCGCTGCCGGATCCTGCAATGCTCAGCCCTGCTGTGTCCCCGAGAGCTGACCTCTGACCCGCAGACACCTCCCTGAGCACTGCCAGCTCACCTGTGCGGGGAGCAGGACACGTGGTGGGCCGCGCGCTCCGAGGAGTGGGTGCTCCTGGCACCTTCCCACCCCTTGTCTCGGTGCTGCCTTTCACTGGACCTGGAAGCTCAAGCAACGCACGAGGGAAGAAGATGACTACACAATCGACAGTCACCCCCGAATCCTCCAATCAGCTCAGCGGGCAAGATCCCCCCCACCCTGTGGGCCGGTGTGGTCCTGCAACAGGCCACCACGGGGAGGCCCTGCTGATGTTCGGTCGGCACCGCGGGACGAGCCGGGTTGCGCTGGGGCCTGCTTTCTATGATACATGATACATACATGTACGTGAGCGGACAGGTGGGCTGCGAGGCCAGGCGTGCCCGGGCAGCCCACAGGTCTCGCACATCACGTTCGTTTCTCTCGGGATTTTCACAGAGTGTGAGAAGAGGCTGGGAGAGGCGGGAGTTTCGTCTGGGCTGATATCAGATAGTCTGAACGGTGGTGCGTTTGGATTCACAAACACCAAGCACACGAGCGCTTGTGCCTGACCTGGGCGTGCAAACCCTCCCGGTGCCCCCGTGGGCCTCCCGGGATCACCGCTCCTTCCCTGAGGTCCCGTGGTACGAATGGGGGCCGTCCAGGTTTAATCCGGAAGTGCTCCGGGTGGGACCACGCACTACACGTGGTGTGTGTGTGTGTGTGTGTGTGTGTTCGAGAAAGACAGACAGATGGACACAGAGGACACGGAGGAAGAGAGAGTGAAGCTGAAGCAGCCCCAATCAGGGAGATGGCTACTGCGGCTAGCTGGAAGCCGTAAGTTCCACCTGATAATAGTCATATGCACGTGACGCACCTGTAAATGCACGTGACGCACCCGCAACGCTAAAGGTATATAACCGGGTGAAAGCGGTCAGAAGCGGTTTTTTCATTCAGTCGTTCAGTTGCTCAGTCGGTCGGAAGAAGAGTTCGGGTCGGAGAAGACGAAAAGAGTCAGAGCGGCCAGAACGAAGTCAGAAGAAGATAAGAGTCAGAGCGGTTAAGAGTTCGGTCAGAAGAAGCTAGAGAAAGAAATGAGAAACCATAGATAGAGAGAAGTGGTTGTTGCTGGTCAGAGTCAGGCCGAGGCTGCCGAAGAAGAAGGAAGAAAGAAGAAACTCTCTTTCTCTCTCTCTCTAAGCTCTGTCTAAGAAAGTAAGAGTAAAAGAAAGTGAAGAAGAAAGAAGAAAGAATTAAAAAACCTCTTTCATCTTCATTCTGCCTCCGAGGCTTTCTCCCGCGCGGTGTTGCTCCAAGTCAGGAAGCAACAGGAAGCCACCGCACACAGGTGTCACCTCACCACCAGATGGGGTCAGAACTTCAGGGTGACTGAGACAATGGGGTGCTTGCACCCAAGGTAGAAAAACCAAGGGGGCGCAGGCTCGTCCACGCCTTATAGAAGTGAGCCTCCTGGGGCGTGTGAAGAAGGGAAGCAACTAGAGCCAGGAACAGGGAGTCTCGCCCAGCCACCGCCGCAAGAGCTGTGGCTCTGTGCCTTGTGACTGTGATTGACAGCAGCTGATGCTTCCTGAGTGTCCCCGGGGTGGTGCTGGGGTGGAAGGTGGCAGTCATCATCACCCTTCCTGCTGTTGAGCAGAGGAGAGGAGCAGGCGGCACAGGCCTCATTAGCTCTCCCAAAGCCTCCCCAGGGGAAGGAAGGAAGGCTAAGGTTCAACCCAGAGCTGTCCGGCAGCACCCCCTTCCAAATGCTTGCAGCTACTGGGGCAGCCTGGGGGCCTCCGCACAGACCCCACGCCGGGGCTGCCGCCGGCCGCCTCGCAGGCAGGTTCAGGAGGCAGCGCTCGGCAGCTGTCAGTGGGCAGGGTCGGGGCCAGCCCAAACCAAGGGCCAGGAAGGACCCCGGGAGGCTCTCAGCCCCACAGAGAGAAGTCACATGCTAACAAAGCTGGTATGAGAATTATTGAGGGAGGGGGCGTAAATCCCACACACCCACACCGGGGCATTCATTTTCTCACCTCCTCAAGGAAGCAAAGACTGGGTGGGGAGGAAAGGACGGGACTGGTGACCTCTGGTGAGTGTCGGGCAGAGTCGTAGCTGGGAGAGGGTCACCTGAGACATTGGGCCTCCTAGCCCAGTGACTGCGGCCCTGGACAGCTGCAGTTGCTCCTGTCATCCTGCTGACGGCCACAGGGGTGCGACTTGGGCATCCTGAAGAACGCCTTGTTTTTGTTTTCATATTTTTTGGTAAAGTGACAATTTATAATTGTATAAATTTGGGGGCATGAGCTGATGTGATGATCTACGAATCTAAGGTGGCATAATTACGTCAAGTTAATTAGCATATCCCCTGAATCATTTTTATGATGAACATTTTTGAAAATTTCTGTCTTAGCAATTTTGAGATGTGTAATGCGGTTGCTAATCGTTCGTTGCGGCACTGTTCACTATAGCTAAGTGACCACCGACAGAAATGTAGTAGAGATGCACCATGGAATACTATTCAGCCTTTAAAAAGAAGAAGATTCTATCGTTTTTTGACAGCAACAGAAGTGAAGGAGGAGATTATATGAAGTGAAATCAGCCAAGCACAGGAAAACCCGTGCCCTCGTTCCCATGTCTTTGTGACATCTAAAATGATTTAAAAATGGAGAAGAAAGAAAGAAAAGGGAAAGAAAACTCCTTGTAAGCATGACTGTAAAACCCAACGGATCCTTCAAGTTACCGTGTAAGGGTCTCATTGCTGGAGCCCGCTAACTCTCACACGCACGCACACAGAGACAATTTCAAGGGGTGAAGGAAGGAAGATGTTCACTGTGGCATCAGGCCCAGCAGGAGGACATCCCAAGCACAGGACGCTCGGTGACTGCCGAGAGAGGCTGGGCTTGGTGCCTGCTCATTAAGATCATTAAAGGGCCTGCACATCATAGTCAGGAATGAAATTCAGCCCCTGGGCAAGGCCAATGTACACACTGACCAGCTGGACGTGTTTGTGTGTAACTGGGACTCGGCAAAGACGTCTTGTCCTGGTGGCCAAAGTTAGCTGGGCTGCGAGATCAGGGTCGGGGTTCTATCTGCTCCTGAATGTCTTCAGGTGGTAAAACACCGAGGAAGCTGCACGCCGGGTTCCGATGAGATCCGCCTCAGCTCCACATGCACGCAGGAGCCTGCCTCTCCCTCTTCCTGCGGGACTGGCTCCTGGCACCCCTGCTCAGCCCTGGGGACCACGTGATGGGCACCCATCCTCCCTGGTTCTCAAGTCCTCCTCCTGGCTGAGTGTCGGTGCCCCTGAGGCGCCAGCCCCGCGGGCAGGGACCGCCCCTCGGGGCGCTCTGCCAGGGACCCTCTGCTGCTTCCTCTGTTCGGTCTCAGCTGAGGGATCTTCCCGGGGCATCCCCTGATGCCCCCTGCACGTCGCCCCCTGGAGATCTCAAGCTCATTTGGGGACCCGGTCACGTCTGCTTCACTATGAACCCCACGTAGGGGCGCGTTGGGAGCTGGGCTTATAATGATGGGTTTCTGCCCTTGACACCACCAAGGTTTTAATTCCAACACAGCCATCATCTTTTTTCCAAATGGCCCAACAGCCAGCCCTTGACCACCACGTGACAGAGCAGGATGGTGTGCCCCCGGAGATGAACGTCACCCTGCAGACCGGGGCTGACTTTCCCTGTGCCAGGGTTTCCCTGGGTTTCGTGACTCTTATGCATTATGGATAAACCGTCTCTGGACTGGTTAAAAAAACAGTCAAGTCTAAAGTTTGCAAAAGTTATACAGTTTCCAATTCTTACGAAGAACTTTTATCTATTTAAACCCTGGAAACAATATAAAGCCCCTGATCCCACTTTTGTCTAAATTAGGTAAATATTGAAGACGGGCAGGAAAAGCTGATCTGTGACTCTCCTGGCCAATGCCGAGGCGGGTAGAAAACTCATTATGGCTTTAATATTTGTCACCTGGGAACAAGCAGGCCCAGAAATAGAACTGTATTGCTCAGGGCTCAGGGCCCCCGAGGCACAGCAAGGGGGGATTGTATTTCCTTACTGCATTAATACCCTAAGAAGTCATGGGGCCCCCAGTCTGGGCCCCGAGCCTTCCCCAATCGGATTCATTTTATCAGCTCTTTGGAATTTAAGACCAGCTGAATGACGCCCCGTGCCTGGTGCGACTGTGATGGATGGCGGGAGGGTCCCGCCAACAAGCCTGCCCGCGCTGTCAGGGCCCATCCCGCGCCCCATCCATCTCCCGTTCCCCAGCCCGCCTGACAGCCTTCTTTCATACGGTTTCATTTTCTTTCTGCCAAAGAGCCATGAGCGTGCTTTGGGAACACAGGAACTAGGAAAATAAACACGGGGGCCGTGGAAGCTTCTGGACCAACCTTAAAAATATCCAGCCCACGGAGGCTCGGCCAATAACTTCTGAGACTTGGTTTCCACATAAATTAATAGGATGATATTTTTAAAACAATTAATGCGGCTATGTCCCTGAAGCAAGCTGTTTTTAAGTTCTTTGGGTATAGACCAAGGGGTGGAATAGCTGAGTCAAGTGGTGGTTCCATTCCAAGTTTTCCTAGGAATCTCCATACTGCTTTCCAGATTGGCTACACCAATTTGCAGCCCCACCAGCAATGTAAGAGTGTGCGCTTTTCCCCACATCCTCGCCAGCATTTATTATTGTTTGTGATTTTTTTTCTTTTTGGTACCGGGGATTGAACTCAGCGGCACTCGACCACCGTGTCACATCTCCAGCCCTTTTTTTTTTTTTTTTTTTTTTTTTTTTGTATTTTATTAGAGACAGGGTCTCACTGAGTTGCTAAGTGCCTCTCCATTGCTGAGGCTGGCTTTGAACTCGCGATCCTCCTGCCTCAGCCTTCCAAAGTACTGGGATTACAGGTGTGTGCCACTGCGCCCAGCTTGTTTGTATTTTTGATAGCTGCCATTCTGACTGGCGTGAGATGCAATCTTAGAATAGTTTTGATTTGCATTTCTCTAATTGCCAGAGATGTTGAACATTTTTTCATATATTCGTTGATTGATTGTATATCATCTTCTGAGAAGTATCTGTTCAGTTCCTTAGCCCATTTATTGATTGGGTTGTTTGTTTTTTTGGTGTAAAGATTTTTGAGAGCTTTATATATCCTTGAAGTTAGTGTTCTATCTGATGTGCTTGTGGTAAAGATTTGCTCCCATTCTGTAGGTTCTCTGTTCACCTCACTGATTGTTTCTTTTGCTGAGAAGAAGCTTTTTAGTTTGAATCCACCCCATTTATTAATACTTGGTTTTAATTCTTGCACTATAGGGGTCTTATTGAGGAAGTTGGGGCCTAAACCAACATGTTGGAGATTCGGGCCTACTTTTTCTTCTATTAGGTGTAAGGTCTCTGGTTTAATTCCTAGGTCCTTGATCCGCTTTGAGTTGAGTTTAGTGCATGGAGAGAGATAGAGGTTTAATTTCATTTTATTACATAAGGATTTCCAGTTTCCCCAACACCATTTGTTGAAGAGGCTGTCTTTTCTACAGCCACATCAATGTTTATAGCAGCACAATTCACAATAGCTAGATTGTGGAAACAACCCCGATGCCCATCAATAAATGAATGGATAGGGAAACTCTGGTATATATACACAATAGAACACTACTCAGCACTAAAAGAGAATAAAATCATGGCATTTGCAGGTAAATGGATGGAGTTGGAGAAAATAATGCTAAGTGAAGTTAGCCAATCCCAAAAAAACAAGGGTCGATTGATTTCTTTGCTATGAGGATACTGAATTATAGTGGCAAGGGAGGGGGGATGAGAGGAATGAAGGAATGTTAAATAGAACAAAGGGGAGAGATGGGGGGAGGGGGAGAGGGATAGAAACAATGGCAGAAGGAGTTGGACATCAATACACTAAGTGCACGTATCAAAACTCAAATGGTAGGAAAATACGTAAAACCAATGACTTGGAAAACCGCGCTCTTTATATGTAATATGAAAGGAATTGCACTCTGCAAGCATGTAGAACAAATTAAATTAAATTAAATTAAAAACAAAAACAAAAACCAGACATTCTCCCCCAAGAGCCTGGCCGAGGCGGTCAGGGTTCTGGACAGGTATGCTCAGGAAGCTCCTGCGGGTGCCCACAGCTGGCACTGCCCTCCCGCTCGCCTCAGGACCCGGTGCAGAGCAGGTGTTCACGAACCACCCTCACAGTGCAGCTCAAAGGCTCTGGGTTTGCCGGCTCCTCTACAGAGCCCCCCACCCCCACCCCCAAATCGTAGAGGCGAACACGATGCTTTTCGATCACTTTTTGGACTACACCAAATTTCCTCATGAGCTCAATCGCTTAGGGTGTGATTTAAAATGTCCGAGACAAGGAAAAGAGAATCCCAGCCCGTCTGAGTCTGAATTCTTTATTTAAAAATGTATGTTAAAGCATTTTATCTTATAGAGAAAACTGCCACTTTTGCCTTCCTACTATTCTCTGGGCTCACACATTAGAGTTAGGAAAAGGGTTTTGCCTCTTTTAAAATTTGCCTGGTGGTTTCATTAACACCTAAGAGATTACAAAGTACATGATCTTAAACCACCAATCTCTGCTTTGCAATTTTCTTTATTTTAAAACATGATGCTGCTTCTGGGAGCCAGAGCCAAGTCATAGAAGAAATTTTACCTTCTGGTCTTCTTATACCACGGCTGTATGGAAGAGTTTGAGCTTCTAAAGAAACAACAGCTTGGGGCTGGGGTTGTGGCTCAGTGGCAGAGCGCTCGCCTCGCACGTGCGCGGCCCGGGTTCGATCCTCAGCACCACGTAAACATAAATGCATTGCATTGTGTACAATAAAGTAAATAAATAAATATTTTAAAAAAAGAAACAACAGCTTTAATAAATGCTTCCCTGTGAGCTTCTGTGCTGGGGATTTACATGTATTTATAAAGAGTGTCCCCCAAGGCTGTGTCTGCTGCCGAGCCCCCTCCCCTCGCTGTCCCAGCAGCCACACACTTGGCCACCGCCCCGCCATTTGTGCCCGAGCCCTTCAGTAACGACGGGACCTGCATGCAGCAGGGTCCTTGTTTTCTTCTCCTCCCTGGGCTCTTTTTATCGTTTTCTTTTCTTTCCCATTTTTTCCACCCTGACATCTACAATGATGTCGGCTGCCGTCCCCGTAGCCGCGAGTTCTCAGATCACACACACACGGAACAGTGCGAGCGACAGCACGGAGGAGGGACGCTCAGAGAGGCGGAGGAGGAGCCCAGAGGGATGGGGGCTGCCTGCGAGCGTCCCCAGGTGCCTCTCGCCCTGGCGAGCGCCACTGGGGGCATCAGCACCTTCCCGTCCCTGGCACCAGCTACAACGGAAGCCAGCGGCCGCGGGACCTGCGGGCTCAGTCCTGGTTTGGTGGTGCCGTGTGACTGCTCAGAGTCACAGCAGGTGCTGATTTGCCAAGTTAGGCAGAGAAGACAACGAGAGACCTGTCGCTCCAGGTCCTGTGACACTCGCCCAGGTGATGAGCCAGTGACTCCGCACAGAGGCAGGTGTGTCTGTGGGGAGGGGGCCTTTGTCAGAGACAGAGGGGGGACAGAGACAGACAGAGCCTGAGATGGACAGGGATCAAAAGGCTGGTGGGACCTTTCTTGACAGCTGAAGACCATGTTGATACTGCGGTCAGATGGTCCTCAGTTCCAATGACAGCCTCTGTTTATAGAGCGCTCATTGGGAAGAATGAAGTTAGATGATGCCAAAGTCCTAACAGACACAAACCTGCTCTCTCTCAATCCCCCGTAAGGACACGGCGCAGGAGGCCGCTGCAGACTTCCTCAGCGTGGACCCCTCCAAACAGAAGCCACTCGGCGTAGAAACCACACCACTTTGGGTAAAGTCCCCACGTCACTCTAGAAATGAATGTCTTCTCTTGTTGTAAAGCTGTCTCCCTCTGGAGTTGACCGGTGTCCTTCCTTGCATGTGGTCTGCTTTCTTACAAATCTTTGTCTCTTATAAAAAAAAATGAAAATAAGTGCCTTTTAAATTTTTGATCTTATCCCCTATAAGCAACTAATGTTTTCAGTCACACTAGATTCAAATCCACTCTGTCTCCAAAGTTTACGTTGAAGAGTAAACTCGTGCATCGGGCTTTGGTCTTGGACTTTCATAAAGGAAATGGTTTGAATTTCACGGGAAGATGCTGAGGAGTGTTTCCAGCCTCTCGGGGGCGGGGGGACCTGGCTCCAAGCTGTAAAAAACTACCCCTTCTGCCAGGACACAGGACAGTCTGCTTCTCCTCTGGGAGGTCAGCCAGGCCTGGGGCTCCCTCCCCTCCCCTCCCCTCCTGGTTTCCCTGCAGTGGAGCTAGGCGGAGTCCCGGCCTCTCTGCCCCGTAGCAAAAGCGTTTCTTGCTGGTTACTCTGACCCCACAGCGTCTCTGCTGCACGCCTGCAGTCTTTCCCTCACTTCCACAACAGATCTGCGGGGTCAGTACTACGATGGGCCCATTGTACAGACCAGGTGAAGTAACGTGCCAGCGTCCCACAGAGCCACCGACTACCTGGGACCCAAGCCCAGACCAAGGCTCAAACTCCGCAGCACCCTTCCTGGCCTTGCGGACCCCAGCAAGGCACATGGTCCGCCACCCGCTCTTCAGACCTGCCGGGCTTCTCCAGTCTCATGCCCGGCCCAAACCCTCCTTCACTGTTGCGCTGTTGGCTGCTTCTCTTCATTTGCAAAATTTGAGGTCGGAAAGTCAACGTGAGCCGTGAAGCTTGTGCGCTCCTTCTCACAAGGACCCCGAGCAACGCCCTGGCTCCGATGTTTCTGGGAAGACTTCTCTGTCGTGGAAACGGTGCCGGAGGAGTCCTCCAGACAGGACTGGACGAGATTTCCCATTACCGCTCATAGAAATCTCCAAGTGCCGGGACGGAGCAGGAGGCGCAGGTGCAGCCACACACCCTTCCTCGTCTTGTTGATTTCAGGCCTTGCGCCATCTTGATTTCAGAACTGGGGAGGACCCTGCAGGAGACACCCCTGAACGAGCCACAGTGGGCTGTGGGGTCACCCAACACTTCCAGTTCTCACTGATCCCTGTGCCACAGAGTGGCAGCCACCTCAGCGTCTGGGTTTGAGGACAACTTCCCCAGTGACCGCAGAGACATAGACACGAACCTGACATAGCCCAGGAAGCCCAGTTTCGCTGCCCAGTGGCTGATGGGATCACCTTGAGCTTTGACCCATGGATTAGAAGACATGGGGTAAGAAGGGCCGGTTCTAGCTTCTTCCCCGCTGCCTGGATGGGTCTATTCATAAACAAGAAGAAAAAGCCACACCTGAAAATCTAGAATTACATTTCCTTTTTCACTGCTGAACATTTGTTATGAAACAAAGAAATATATATATATATATATATATATATATATATATATATATTTATATATTTTTTTTTTTTTTTCCGGACTCTGAGGGTGCAGGGAGAAAGGGAGGAGGGGATTCTGGGATACCGTTGGTTTCTCCTTACACACTGTCCCCAGCTAGGCAGGGAGCAGCCTGCACAGGTGTGGCGTGCGTGAGCCAGGCTCCCACTAGGTCTCCTGCGCTAAGCGCTTGCTGCCGTTACACATCGAAGTGGTAATTAGCATGGAAGGTGTCCACGGTGCGTTCCCACCTAGAGCGCAAGTGCGGGGACACATTAGACCCAGCAGAGATTCGCGAGGACCTGGAGGGCTGACACTTTCAAAAGGCAAACACAAATCCAGAGGGTGGAGTGTCGGAGCTCCCGTCCATGGACCACGGAAGGCAGTGGGAGAGGCTTCGGCGTGGACTGGCAGGTCTCAGTTCTCCGAGAACGGTGTCACGTTTGGGAGGTTACATCGGGAGCCCTGTCTTCACACGGCTGCAATAGGGACGTGCACGGGATGTCCTCCTGGTCTCTGGGCTGTCGCCGGCATCTATCTCCGTGGGGCTTCCCATTTCCTTCCTTCCTTCCTTTTATTTCTCTCTTTCTAGTGATGGCAGTTGAGCCCGGGGCCCCGGGCACGCGAGGTGCCACTGTCACCGAGGTGCCACTGTCACCGAGGTGCCCCAGCCAATTCTGCTTCCCAGTGCTTCTCCCTCTGGCTCATCGTCCTCGAGCCGTCCCTGGGCAGAAGGTCCCACCTGGAGTTGGCATGTGTGCCCTGGGTGCCCGCCGAGGCTTCCGCACAGCTCGCACCAAGCAGAGCTCTCCAGCTGTGGGTCGGACTCGCGTCTCCCCTCCCGAGACCCCGGGGCTGCGCACCCCGTGCCCGGCAGCATCCAGGTGACGTCCCCACCATGTCTGCAGCAGAGCCTGCTCCACAAGTCTGGTTTCAACCTCCCTGTGTCCAGGGGGACTTTCTTTCTCTACTTTTCGGACAACAGAAGACCGCGTCGAGATTCGAAGCCAGTGGACCAGACAGCTAGCGCAGAAATCTGCATTGGTAAAGTGTCTGTGATAAAGAAAGACTTCAGGCACCACGTACCAAATGCCCACGCTCCACACAACACACCTGCTGCCACACACGTTCCTCTGCACGGAACAGGAGCAATGGACGCACACGCGCGTGTGGAAGTCACAGAGCGGGCGGGTCTCGTGTGCGGCACCGCCTTCCTTTCCAATGGCCCTTCTGCCACCCACCCCGCCTCCCTCACGCCTTCCTGGAGACTGAAGGAGCCCTAATTAGGAAGGGCTGTTGCAGCTAGCTGGAAGCCATGGGTTCCATCTGATATGTATGTGACGCACCTGTAGGCACCCGCAAACCTGAAGGTATATAACCGGGTGAAAGCGGTCCGAGTTAGGAGAACGGAGAATTCAGTCAGCCGGGCAGTCACTCGGTCGGTCAGAAGAATCAGAGCGGCCAGAACGTAGGCAGAGCGGTTACAGAAGAGAAACCAGATAGAAGAAGTAATGACTGGCCAGAGTTAGGCCGAGGCTCCAGAGGACTGGTCAGAGTAAGGCCGAGGCTCCCGAGGAAGACAGAAGACAGAAGACAGAAGAAGGAAGAAAGAAGAGAGAAGAAAGAAGCTCTAGTCTTTCTCTAAAAGCTCGCTTTACTCTAAGCTAAGAAGACAAGAAGAAATCTTTCTCTATCTTTCTTTCTAAGACTCTAAGCTCTCTCTAAGAAAGTAGAAGTAAAAGTAGCAAAAGCTATACTCTGCCTCCGAGAATTTTCCTCCCGTGGCGGCGCCGTGGCTGGCCGTGACAGGCAGCATACAGGAGACAGAGCTCCCCATCTCCCGCCCCATGTCCTGGCTGTCCTGTGGTGACTCCTCATTATTCAGAGGGCTGCTCCCAGTCACCTCCTCCTGACAGTATTGTCCCCCCATCGTCACCCTGCACGTCACAGTGAGCTGCTGTGGGGAGAGCCAGGGGAGCAGCAGTGAGGGTGCCAGTCACCCCGGGCCTGGGGACCATCAGGGAGGGGGAGAGGTGGCCTCCTCCGTCAGGCCAGCCTGCACCCCGCCCCAGGGCCACATGCAGGGGCTCGTTCCTAAGGGAGCCACCATCCCCAGGCCATCAGGAGGCTCCGCTCCACGCGACACTAAAACCTCAGAGGTCCTGACCTCCACCCCCACAGCACTGTCCCCAGAGGCCACGCCCCCAGGGCAGCTCCCCGTCTGCCTGACTCACCTCTGCATCTCTGGGCCCGGGGCTGGCCTGAGCCAGCTCTCAGTGCGCACTGAGCGAGCATGGACTCTGCCAGCAGGGAGGCTGGCCTCTGAGGAGACCACGAGACGCCCAGATGCCGCCCAGGCCCGTGCATCTGCACAGCTCTCGAAGCCGGGCCAGGCCATGTCCTGCACTTCCTGTGACCGCCAGTGAGCCTGCCTCCTGGAGACGCGGTTCCTTCCGGCTCCGGTTAGATCCGTCCAGACCACCCTGACGTGCGATGGGTGCTCCGTCCCTCTCTCCAGCGCCCCTGCTTTGCCGGGGCTGAGGCACAAGGGCCCCGTGACTCCCCCACCCCGAGCTGTCACAGGGCCTCAAAGCAGGGGAGGCTGAGCTCCACGCCAGAGCACTACCCCAGAGCTGGGCAGCTCGGAAGCCGCTGCCCTCTGCAGCAGCAAGGCCGCGGCGGCGCATCGTAAGGAGACACCGTTCTACTTCAGATCCTGACAGCGCAAATGTGTCCTAGGCTCATTTTGTGAGTTAGTGAGCTGTGTTCTATCATGAAAATTCTCCAGGTACGGACGGAACACGTCTCAGAGAGCACCCTCATGGCTCACCCAGGGGCAGGGAGGGCGGCGCTGGCAGCAGGTGGAGGGCCACCGGCAGGAGGGCGGCTGCTACCTTTCCAGGGATCAATTGATTAACTGGGCAGGTCTGAATTGTAGGGCTCTGTTTCTGAGAGGGAGAGAGAGTGTGTTAATGGGAAGGAGTGGTTTTATCTTAGTCTTTGAACAGCTACAAGAACAAAGTGCACTCACTTGTCTCTTCAAACAAAACAAAATACCCCCCAATTCCTCTTTCGGTGGTTGCTGAAAATCAGCTCATCAGACCCTGAGCAAGATAGGGTGAGGGTCTTGTGGGGTGGAGACCACGTGGTACTGGAGGTGACGGCCCGAGTGAGCTGAGAGGCTGTGCGGGGCCCACGCACTCCCAGGGCAGAGCCAGGCTAGCGGTCCCATCCCACCCTGCCGCTCCCGCGTTTCCACGGTGACCGGCTTCCCTCTCCTCCTGGCTCCTCTAATCGCCCAGATTCAGGCCCCAGGCCTTCTTCCTGATGCCTTTGAGCTGCGTAGCTCCACGACCTGGGGCAGACCACTGAACTCGGGGATTTTCTTCCTCATGCACCACAAAATGTAGGAATTGAACCAGGGCAGTGCGTTCTAAATCTCAGGTAGCCATGCAGATGCTTCCTGATATGTGAATCCATTCATTTTGAGAAGAAACCTCATATCATCACCGTAGAGTGAAAACTCGGTGACACTGTAAGGAAGGTCTCAGCGGGGCCATGGGAGGTTCTTAACACCTAGCTTTGCTACAAATCAGAAATGATCAAGAATCCAAGAAATGTTAGATACACTGACAACAATCAGGAATTTTTCCACGATGTAGCCTGGGAGACTAACAAATAGCTTTAAAAGGGCTTTGACATCTGACATTGGGCTTTGGCATTGTTTGTCATGCCGCTGCTGCCCCACCTACAGTCGGGGACACCCACTCGGCAGGGTGGGCCCAGTGCACCCCCAGATGCAGGGCGCTGGACTCTGCTTTCATGAAGACGGCTATGTGGGGCACAGCCCCCGGGTCGCCTGGCCAGGGAGGACCTGCACGGCCCCAAGGCCAAGAATATTCATTATCTGACCCTTTGTAGAAAGCGTTGGCTGGGATGTACGAGTGGACAGACGGACACAGCTCTTAGCAGTCCTTCTTTAAGTCCCTCCTCTCGAGACGCCCCTGCCCCTCGCTCACTTTCCATCACGGCCTGTCTTGGCCATGATCATTTGTCCCTGCGTCCTGCAGCCCTAGTAGACAAGCAGCTCTGGGAGGGCCCCACAGTACAGAGATGGAGGGACCAGAGATGGAGTGACCGTGGCACCAGAGCGCACTGGGCACAGACGTGGTGCCCACCTGAGGTGCGCCTCGGCTTCCTGTCGCCAGCGGGATTCACAGTGGTCCCTGGCAGGGCCATCGCGACACTGGAGCCTGTAATGTCTCAGCCCCAGGCCGTCACGCCCACGCCAGGAGCATCCCGGGGACAAGAGAAGGAACGGACAGGTCACCCGGTGTGTCCTGGCTCCCGCTGACCCCCCCACGCCGTGCTCAGCACCCTTGGGCATGGCTGTGACTTTAATCCACAGAGCCACCTTCTCCAGGGCGCCCTGCCCCAGTGGCAGCCCACCCCCGGGGCCACAGAGCACTGGACCCACGACTGGGCTGCACGGGGGGAGTACTGGGGTGCACTGAGAGTGTAAAACACACCCTGGAGTTCAACGATCTCACACAAGGAGACGAGTGTGTGGCGAGTGCGTCACGTTGCTCCCGTGTCTGAGCCGACGTGATCTGGACATGCTGGCGACGTCGCACCGCCCGCCTGCCGCCACTCCTGGCTGTGCTTGCGCGGCGTGGCTCTTAGGAGGGCAGCACTGTTCTGTGCTCCAGAGGTGACCTGCACACGTCCCCTGTGTCCTTCGGTCCCCACAGCCACCTGGGCAGGTGCTGTCTGGCCTGCTGTGCCGAGGGGAGGCTGAGGGTCCAGCAAGGCCAGGGCGGGTTGGGGCCGCGGCAGCCCGGGACGCCCACACCCCCTGCAGTGCCCACACGCCGCTCCAGTTCCCACCCCGCACGTCCTGTGTCCTGCCTCCTGGAGCCGTCAAGGCAGGGAGGCGCAGAGGCTCTGCAGCAGGTGTTCCAGGGACACGGAAGCTGCACGGAGCAGACAGGCAAGCGTGTCCACGCCACCCAGCTCGGAGTGGTCTTCCCAGACCCCCGGTGCCCTCTCCGTCCCCCAAACTGGCCACAGCCTAACCTAGTGTCCACTATTCCTGTTGTGTTGTTACACAAATGCATGTGAATATGTGTGCGTGTAGCGCACCCCCACATACACGTATGTACACGTATGTAGACACATGCATGTGTGAACACGCAACATAGAAATACCTTACACTATCAGCATCATAAACACATTGTGAAAACATGCAGAGGCTTCAATATCAATATACACATACACACAAGAGAGCACTGTTGTGTTGTTGGTTTTTTTTAATTGTGGTAGTGTCAAGACATCCTATTTCTGCAGTTTGCTTTATTTGCTGTACCTCTACCTTGTTTTTTTACCATTGCACATTTGGCTGTGGCAACTCCAGTGTATTTAACTCATGCCACTGTATGCACACGGGCTTGCTGGTTGGCAACATTGCCTGATACAATCAGCGAGGCTTGTGTAGCTGCCTCTGATTTCAGATGCAAGGCGTCTTCTGGGGTCTGCATTTAGCAGAAGAATTGCAGGTTATGGACGAAGCACGTCTTGGCTTAGCTGCAGGTTGCCAAATTGCTGTCTGAAACGGTTATGCCCATTGGCACTCCCACCTGCAGAGTATGAGAGTTCCCGCCACCCCACTTCCTGTCAGGGGCTACCTTTTTGCCAAGATGATAAATGTAGGACCTCGCCTCAGGTTTTGCATTTCCCTGATTACCGGAGACATCGAATCTTTTCATGTGTTTATTGGCATCTTCCCCTGTGAAGTGCTTGTCTACGTCCTGGGCTAATTTTTCTACTGTCTGTAGCTTTTGCTCATTGATTTGTACAAGGTCTTCTGCCCTCCGGGCGCTAATTTCTTGCACCAAGCACACGGCCTGCAACTGAGAACTCCTTGGTGGTCAATAATTGGACTCACCCTGGGGGGTACCTAGTTATGGCCAGCTGTGGTATCAGTCAATTTTATTTGCAGCAAATTGCCGAGGTCATGCCTGGATGTATTTCATTAATACAGGGTCTGGTTTCAATAACGGCACGGCCAGCCAACAGGACACTCAGGTGGAGCTTCGCGGGACGAGCGGCCTCGCTCAAGCACCAAGAGTTCCGCTTTATAAATAAGGGCACGTGCAGGAAATTAAAGCCTAAAAATGAACATGGAATGCAAACCAGCATGGGCAAGTCTTCCAAGGTTCACACGGTCCAACCGGGGGTTCCAGGGGACGGGAGGAAATGGCTCACTGCAGACAGCATGACTCCAGGTGCCCTGGCGACTCTTCCACTGAAACTTCTCAAGGGTCCCGTGAGGGGGACGTCAGCTGCCCGCGAGAAAAGCCACGTTCAGAGAGAACGAGAAGCCTCTGTAGGCGGCGGCACGTGAGGTGCAGTCAGGATCCCGCCGCACCTCTCGTTTCTCATTCGACAAGGTCTCGCGAGCAGCAGGCCAGGAGCTGGGTTCCAGCAGCCCAGACAAACGAGGCGTCATCACCCAACCGGCTTCCAAATCCTTCCCAGTCTCCCAGGGATCCGTCTGCAGCGGGCAGGGGGAGGAAAATGCCGGATTTCCCTGCCACGCACGAAGGGCTTCCCCGGGGCCCCGAGTGGAGCTGAACACAGAGGTGAGCGCCGGGAAGACCAGCACAGTTAAGAAAGCATGGAATGAGGTGGAAACCGCCTTCCTCATGCGACAGGGGGCACTCCGCCACCTGCACAAGAGGGTGATGGTCATTGCGACATCCAGGGACTTCCTGACTCCAAAAAAAGTTGGCTTCCTTTGAACTCTTTTTAGATCTTCAGAATATTTCAGACACACAACAAAGTATAGAAATCTATATTTCATACATATATAAAACATACATACACATGTAAAATAAAATGAAGCATAGACTATCTTATTATGTATGATGAGATAGGCACACGTGTGTGTGTGTGTGTGTGTGTGTGTGTGTGCATGTATGAAAGGAACACCCCTCACGCTAACTCACAATGCAATGGAATATAAACTATTACAGATCCAGTCAGAGCCCCAATGGTTGTGTGCTCTCCACAAGCCTCTGTTTTGCCCACCCTGAGGTATTCTAACTCTGTTGACATGTATACTGACATAATTACACTTTCAACAATACATTCATGTCTACGTGGGTATAATCTTCAAGTTTTAAATATTATGAAGGATATCGCATTATTTGCACCAACCTGTGCTTTCATGTTTATGAATGGCGGCTGTTCATCCTTTTTAGTTTGTTTATTTATTTTTGTGCTGTAGCCTACACATCCCATGAACATTTCACATTGATGCGTTGTGTGATCGGTGGCGAGTGGTTCCCGATGGTTTACTATTTTAAGAGGCTGTTTGGGATGGTCTCGTGTTTATCCTGTACGGCATGAGCAAGAGCTTCCTCTGGAATAAGAAGCCAGGACACCCCTGGGTCCTGTGGCGTGGGCATCTTTCAGTCTGCTGCTGGCTGGCAGATGGCTCTTGAGATGACTGCAGCGTCCACCCTGGAGGATGGCGGGAGCCCTCCCGCCTCGTCTCACGGCACGGTGGGTGTGTCAGTGGGTGTGAAATGGCACTTTCCTCAATTTCCACGGCCCGACTCCATCTGGTTGTGAGCTGGGCGTCCCTTCTTAGGGCTACCCACCGCACAGGCTGCTGCTTCTGTGCGCTGCCTGCCTTTCCACACGCTGCCCACCTTCTGCTGACCACTGCTTGCATGGGCTGCTGTGCTTCCAACACTGCATCCTAGGTCCCTGCTACCTCGCCTGCAGTTGTCTGCTGACTGCCGGGGACAGGAAGTCAGAGGTCAGCCTGTCCTGACCCTCAGGGCTCTCAAGCCACATCACCACCCTCTCTCCGCAGCTGTGGAACACAGCCGCACCCCACGCACGTGGCAGGCTTTGGCTTTGACGCTCCTCAGTAGCAGGCAGTGACTGGACGCTGGGCCAGCCACTCCGTTCCCTTCCCATGTACCAGCGGGTTCGTCATCATCTTGAATAATCACCCCCACACCGGCCAGGAGGCGACAGGCACCGTGCAGAAGCACGGGCTCGTTCTCCTGGTTCACAACGAAACGCCGTGCGGGACCGAGTCCTCTCCAGCTCTCTGTGAGCCGTGCTCAGGAGCACTGGGCACAGGGGTCACGGGAGGACAGTGGCCATCTGTGGCTCCCGATTTATTTTAAACCTGGGCTCGTTTAGGCAAAAACCAAAGGTCCTTCTTAGCCTGTCCCCTGCATTTCCCACTCTCCACCCGGCGGAGGGGGTGCACTGCACCAGTCACGAGCAAAACCTGGGGAATGTCGGTGCACATCCAGCAAGCGGCCAGCAAAGCTCTGGGATTCACACCCCGGCAAGTGTGCAAATGTCAGGAGTGGGCGGTCAGAGGCCACGGAAGAAGCGCTTTCCCCAGCATCACAGCCACTCCAGGGTTAATCAACCCCAGACGACACAGGCTGGTGAGGTCGAAGGGCCCAGGGTGGTGGTGAGGTCGAAGGGCCCAGGCTGGTGAGGTCGAAGTGCCCAGGCTGGTGAAATCGGAGGGCCCAGGCTGGTGAAATCGGAGGGGAGGGCCCAGGCTGGTGAAATCGGAGGGCCCAGGCTGGTGAGGTCGGAGGGCCCAGGCTGGTGAAATCGGAGGGCCCAGGGTGGTGAGGTCGGAGGGCCCAGGGTGGTGAGGTCGGAGGGCCCAGGCTGGTGAGGTCGGAGGGCCCAGGCTGGTGAAATCAGAGGGCCCAGGGTGGTGAGGTCGGAGGGCCCAGGCTGGTGAGGTCGGAGGGCCCAGGGTGGTGAGGTCGGAGGGCCCAGGCTGGTGAGGTCGGAGGGCCCAGGCTGGTGAGGTCGGAGGGCCCAGGCTGGTGAGGTCCGAGGGCCCAGGCTGGTGAGGTCGGAGGGCCCAGGCTGGTGAGGTGAGGTCGGAGGGCCCAGGCTGGTGAGGTCGGAGGGCCCAGGCTGGTGAGGTCCGAGGGCCCAGGCTGGTGAGGTCGAGCGGCTCCGCATCCAGAAGCCAGGACCTGCACCAGCGGGAAGCTGCGGGCCGCTCAGGCTGTCCGTCTCTGCCACTTCCTGGGTGTGCTGTCCACTGCAGGAGCTGTGCCAGCAGACAGCTCAAGGAAAGTGGCCTTCGCAGGCCACAGGGCCTTCAGCAAGTCGCGACACAGCGCCCGCCCATCCGCGTCAGGCTGCTTCCTCAGTCCCTGCTCCCCGCCTGCGGCTCTGTTGGCGTCTCTGGATCCCAACAGTCGGTACCGTCAAAGGTCACTGGGTGGAGTCCTAGCTGGTAGCCTTTGGTGGCACGTGGAGTCCATGGGAACGCCCATCAGTTACCCCGGAACAAAGCAAGGGCGGTGCTGCTCTCAGACCCGCCATGAGGTGGCCCAAGTCATCATCAGCAGTGTCTTGGGGCACAGTGTTGAGCCCCAGCGGCTCGCGGCCTCTCTCGTGGTGCAGGAGCCGGCATCGCTCGCTGCACACAGCAGTGACTGGGCCTGCTCCTTACTCCTGCACAGCCTGGGGGAGACCGCGGCCCCGCGCCGTCCAGGACCTTCTGCTGCAGGGCGCCCATTCCTTCACTTGTCCACTCGACAGCTGTGCCCTGAGCGCTGGTGGCAGGCAGGGACTGTCCCCGAGAGGTCACGTCGGGGCCGGGGGACCTGCGAGCACTGTGACCTGGCAAGGAGAACGAGGCTGCAGATGGGGTTCAGGGCGCTGATCCGCCAATGCCACTCAGGAGGGGGGGTCCCGGGTTTTCTGGGTGGGTCCAGTGTGATCCTGAGGGCCTTAAACGTGGGGGGCAGGAGCCCAGCCAGCGTCAGAGGCAGGCGGGGACGCCACACTGCTGGGTTCTGATGAGGAGGGGCCTCAGCCAGGAGGCCGGGTCGCTAGAAGTAGGGGAGGACGAGGGAGCCGGTCTCCCCTCTGGAACGCAGCAGGCCCCGTCCTGCCTACCTCAGGCTGCTGTGGCCAAAGGGACGCAACCTGTCCCCAGGGCCTTGCGAGACGCTGGCTGTTTGACCCGGGTCGCTGGGGAGCGTGGTGTGCTGAGCTTCCAGGTGGACCGCGCTGGCTGGAGGCACCCGTGCTCGCGTGTGCATCAGACGTTGGTTCAGAGCGTGGTCATGACACCGCGGGTCCCCACCAGCGCAGGCCTGGGCTCTGGGTCACAGAAGAGAACAGCAGGGACCAATGTGAATGGTTAGGTGTCCCTCAGCAGCTTGGGACAGTCACTGCAGTCACAGGCCAGACAGGGACGCAGCACGTGGTGGCGGTGAGTCTGGGGAGGGTGGCCAGGGAGAGCATGAGGAGCTGACCTGTGGAAGGGGACCCACGGGGAGGAAGTGTAGGCTGCAAGGTCATCAGGGATCCAGGGTTTTAGGAGAAGGAAATGCCGGGTGACCTAAGAGCTCCCTAGTCAGAAGTCACAGCTGCTCAGCAATTTACATAAAAAAAAAAAAAAAAGAACTTCAAGTCACCCAGAAGGGCTTGGAACTTCCTTCTGTATTTCTCCCACAAAACTTCAACAACCCCCTTGACCTCACATTCCTCCTCATAAGTCCATGCCTCAAGGCCATGTCCCTGTCCCCAAAACTCCTTCCTTAGCCTCAAGCTTCTGCATCTTCAAACAGTGTCTCTGCAGACCAGTGGCACTGACTGGAGGACCGGGCTTGGCACAGGCCTCTCTGTTAGAGACCCCTTCCCCTGGGTCCTCTCAACTGGACAACACGGTTCCGAGCATGAGGAGCAAGGGAGAAGGCGCCCGGCTGTCTGAAGTGACCACCACCACGTGTGTGCTGTACCAGTGGCTCCTCCAGTCCTCCCAGACGCTCCCCAGGGTGTTCTACAAGCCAAGGACGCCAGGTTCTGAAAGCCACGGCAAGGGTGCCCTTGGGCAGCTGTCCCAGGCCCGTGCCCTCTCGCGGAAACGAAGCTGCCAGGGCCACTGGGCTGGCTCCTGTCCCTCAGCGGCTCTCAGAGTTAACAAATGGAGAGAAACTTGCTGAAGGACCAATTTCCACAGACTGCAGAACACATTTCAGAAATGGAAAAGGAAAGGCGTGACGGTTATTTGGTGTCTGCAAAATGCTGCGTTTTGGCCGTCCGCTAACCTATTAGCGCCTGCAGCCCCATTAGACAGGAGAACGGGCCTCCTCTTTATTATACGGTCATAAAGGCCAAACTGCTGCCCACGGACAAACAACTGAAGGGCGATGTGATGAATACGACGCTCTGCTCACTAGGCGAGAGCAGCCGGGCCCGCCACCGCGTCCTCTCCTAGGGCACCGTGTCTCTGTGTTACAGCTGACAGTGCCGTAGGGCCAGCAGAGCCAGGACGCAAAGCCAAATGCTTGCTTGTGTGTCCATGGACAGAGACAGCAGCCCCCATCCCACAGGGGACCTCCCAAGGCGCAAAGCGCCCCCAGACCCTGGCTGCAACCCAGGACGGGACTGAACCGTATGTATACTATGGTTTTTCTCCTGTACGTACATACCTGTGATAAGGTGTGACTTATAAATAGGCGTGGCAAGAGATCAGCAACAGTCACTAATAAAATAGGACAATCATAACAATATACTGCAACAAGAGTCCCGTGAGCATGGCCTCTCTCTCTCCCTCCAAATACCTCCAGGTGCTGCCACCTTTTCACTAAGGGACGTGCTTGCAGCTCCTCTTTCGCACCCTGAATTGTCAGAGTCCCCGCTCTTGCACCTTGGGGCATTAATGAGTAAAGTTAAGTGTCCCTGGAACGGCGTGCCTGTCCCCCTGATGACAAGATGTTGGCCGTGACCGACAGGTGGCTGGATGCCCTGGACAAAGTCACCTCCTGCAGGGACAGAGCAGGACGGTACGAGACTCGGTCCTGCTGCTCAGAACCACATGCGATTTAAAAACTTGTGCACGGTTTATTTCTGGGATTTTTCATTCCATACGTTCAGACGACGGTGGGCCACAGGGCAGGGGGCTGCTGTACGGCAGGTCTGCCGCCCTCGAGAGCGCGCACTTCACCTTGTTTTGTAGTGGCACCCCTTCTCCACTGAAATCTTCATTAAGAAACCCTCACCAGGGGCTGGGGTTGTGGCTCAGCGGTAGAGCGCTTGCCAAGCACGTGCGCGGGCCCGGGTTCGATCCTCAGCACCACGTAAAACATAAATGCATTGTGTACAACTAAAGCAAAACGAATAAATATTAAAAAAAAAAAAAAAAAAAAGAAAGAAAGAAAGAACCCATCACCATGATTGTTGCTAGACTTTCAGCAAAATTTCTACAAAAGAATTTTGGGGTGGGGGTGGGGGGTGGGCTTGCAGAAGCAGAGCACCCTAGACAGACTGACCCGAGGCCTCCGCAGAGGCGTTTGCATTTCAAAGTACAGTAGTCAGGTCCTGTGAGGCCAGCTGGGGGAAGAAAGGGGAAGGGGACTCTCCCTTCCTGGGTGCTGATTTTCCCAGGGAGGGTCCTTGGTTTTGTACCCAGGCCTGGGTTGATTTGCCCAGAAGAGTGGAAAAAGCTGCTTTTGCGTGGACTTCTGCAGATCATGAGCCTCTGAGCCCCGCCCCTTGCACACTGGGTATGAAGTTCTGTGTAAGCTGCCTGGTACCGTAAACCGGGAGGAAAAACTCTCGGGGGCAGAGTTAAGATTTTACTACTTTTACTTCTACTTTCTTAGAGCTTAGAGAGGGAAAGAAAGATTTTTCTTAGAGAGGGAAAGAAAGATTTTTCTTCTTAGCTTAGAGTAGCTTAGAGTAGAGCTTAGCTTAGAGTAAAGAAAGATAGAGCTTAGCTTAGAGAAAGATTAGAGCTTCTTTCTTCTCTCTTCTTTCTTCCTTCTTCTGTCTTCTGTCTTCTGTCTTCCTCGGGAGCCTCGGCCTTACTCTGACCAGTCCTCTGGAGCCTCGGCCTAACTCTGGCCAGTCATTACTTCTTCTATCTGGTTTCTCTTCTGTAACCGCTCTGCCTACGTTCTGGCCGCTCTGATTCTTCTGACCGACCGAGTGACTGCCCGGCTGACTGAATTCTCCGTTCTCCTAACTCGGACCGCTTTCACCCGGTTATATACCTTCAGGTTTGCGGGTGCCTACAGGTGCGTCACATACATATCAGGTGGAACTTATGGCTTCCAGCTAGCTACAACAGCCCTTCCTAATTAGGGCTCCTTCAGTTCTGGAACGTTCTGAACTCGCGGTTCAGAGGGGTGAACGGGTTCAGACAAAAGCCCCTCTGGACCTGGCTGCAGCCACTAAATTCGCTTCCTGCTAACTCCTCATCTGCCCCGTGGCGTATTAGGCAAGACCTGCGCTCATGCATGACAACGCCGGCTGGAGTCTTCAACAGCAAGGAAAGGAGCCAAGGACGGTCACCCCGTGAGGACCCCGCTGGCCCTCGGTCTATTCCTTTTCAAAATATGTACCTTTTGGTTGGCAAAATAATAAGATTCAGGGTCTACACACCTGCAGCGACGTCGTGTGGCCCCCCAGGTAGTGTGAAATGCTCTTGGCCACCCCTCGGGGACCCCGCCAGACAGCAGGGTACATGGGGTTCAAATCTGAAAAACAGAAACGTGGTCCGAGCAGAAGCCCGGGTGCAGGCTGGGCCCTGCGGCGAGGTCAGCGTGGGCAGCTGGCACTGAGCCGGCCATCACGTTCTGCGGGAGCTGCAGGCTGCCCTGAACCATGGCTTTCATTTCTCCGCTCCCTTAGAGAGGAGGGGGACACAGCCCACCCAGGGCCTAAGCCCACTGGTGGGTTTCGGAGGGGAGACAGCGCGCTCTGCTACAGGGACGGAGCTCGCGGCTCACCCACCACGGAGCCCTCGGCTCCCGTCCCTGCTCCTCTCCCCGAGTCCTTTACAAGGGGCAGCCGCGTCCCAGCACGTGGCCTGTTACTCAGCAAAGCTGAGGACCTGTGTGGGCAGAGTCCGTGATCTCGGGGGCCAAGCTCCAATCAGTCCACCTAACGGGACAGCTAGAAATGTGGGACCTTCACCAGCAGGCTTGTATCAGGCTGCAAGGAGGAGACGGAACAGAGGCTCGATGAAACAAGGGCGTGTTTTTCTCACGTCAAAGACATCCAGACACAGAAGAATAGGCGCCCTCCCCAGCAGGTCCCTCTGAACGCCCTTTGGGTTCTCTGCTTGCCACCCAGCCACACAGGGAGCCTGGCATCCCAGCGGGCACCAGGTCCTCAGCCCTGGGCTCACGGGGCTCGGGGGCTACGGGAGAGAGGGAAGCCAGGCACCGGGGAGACAGAGCAGGGAGAGAAGGAAGAAGGTGGCATCAGGGCAAGGGGAGGGAGGGTGTGGGACCTTCCTAGTCTTTACATCACGAAAGCATCTTAATTTTCTACCTCAAATACCGACCTCTTTCACAGGTGGGGCGATTTAACACACCGTTGTTGGTTGAGCATTTGCAAACAGTTTCAAGACTGTTTCCAGACCTTTCCACAAGACAATAAATATCTTCAAGGGTCGAGATTAGCTATTTCATCTTCTGCCTGCCACACACACAGACGGTCCCTTTTTCTAATATACATAACGTATATTTCATACACAGGGACAGACACACGGTGGATGCTCAGATACATCTTGATTTATTTGTTGCCTAATAATCAAGAACTTCAAAGTGTTAACCTATTGTAACTCACTTTAAGAAAACCTGCAAAACTAAACTTCACTGCCTTTTTCTTTATTTGCAACTGAGTGGGAACCGCCCAGGTTGCAGGTGAGGAGTCTGGAGGGACACTGAGTCACTTTCTCTTCCTATACGAAGTCAGTCACACTGTAATGCTCTCAGAGCAGTTGCCACAGACACAGACCCCATTTCTGGTGCAGGCTCGCCTCTGAAGCCACACCTGCAGCCCTCCTTGAAGCGGCACCAGACATCTCTGCAGAGCTCCCAGCCTGAGGGAGCCCGTGCCCAGGGAGTACTGGGGAGACGCGTATTTACATTTGGCAGCAGTTTGCATGAGGTTTCTTCACCGTTTGCAAAAGCAAAGGGGGAAAAAATCTACATTTGGAAGCTTTTATTAAAAAATCCTGGAACTATTTCTAAAGTTCCCTTGTTGGGCTGAAGAGTCACGGAGAATGTCTCTTGGCAAGAGAGAGGAAACAAAGACACGGTAAATATTGAGAGAATATATAAAAATGTTGTTTCATAATATTCCTACCAAAGAGAATAGACAAGTGGAGCTTCACAGCCGGAAGGGAGAAGCCACATTGGAGACTCATTGCAGATTTGGGGAGTCCCCTGGTTTGGGGGATGAGAAGCACCTTAGGAGCTGCGGGCGCCTCTTGCTTCATGAGCTGGACTGGCTTCATGCCGGGACGTGTTGGTGTCAGGGCGGGGCCTCCCACAGCGGTGTCCCCAGTGCTCCAGAGCAGAACCCTCCCTCCAACACACCCGCGAGGTCAGGGTGACAGAGGGTGGGAATGGGCTCTGTCCACCTGCCTTTGGGGGCCAGGCGTCCAGTCCTGAGGATGGACAAGAGACCCAGTGCCCACGCCCAGCTCATTCCTCCTGACCCAGCCCTCCTGTCTCCACGGTCCTCCCGTCACTCTAGCCAGGTGACAGTGTCGGGCCAAGGGCTACAGGTTAGAGCAATGCATTCCCAGGACTGTGTCCACTTCGCGGTCACCCTCTGACTCTTGCTTCCTCTCTGCTGGTCAGAGGGGAAGGACTTTGCGTCCTATGGGGTGGCAGAGGCTGAGGATGACCGCGGTGCACCTCACACTTGGCCAGCTTCCTGGTAGCACTGGACTTGGTGTGAGCAGGAAGCACACATTTACTGTGCCGGGCTCTCAAGTTCAGGGGTGGGTATGAACACAGCTGGCCTTAGCTTCTCTCACTCTCAGTAACCAAGTGAACCTGAGCCTGTCTCCTTGAGAAGGGACAAGAGAGGCCAGTGGATGAGGGTGGCCTACCGCCACAGGTCGGGTCACAGAGAGGTGACAAAAGGTGGAGTCCCAGCCGGGCGTGGCTTTGTACAAGCAGACTTACCCATTTTCAGGTTTTCTTGAGTTCTGGCAATTTTACAGCCTCCTACGATGCTGCGATCTGTGCACGGGCACATCGGTGAGGATGGATGGAGTCGTGCGATGTTTTGGTGGACGCGTGTCTGCGTTGAAGACCCGTCGATCCCTGTGACCATCGGCACAGTCAGGAGACAGTGCAGCTTCACCACCCAGGAGCTCCCTCTCTCGTGCCCCTCCGTAATGGAAACATCTCTCCTGCCCTGTTATGGTTCAGATGTGAGGTGACCCCCAAAAGCTCCTGTGTGAACGATGCAAGAATTTCCGGAGGTGAAATGATTAATTGTGAGAGCTTTGACCTACCCGTGGATTACCCCACTTGAATGGACTAACTGGGTGGTGTATACTGGCTATACTGGGTGAGGTGTGGCTGCAGGGATGGAGGCAGTGGGTTGCTATGACATGCCTCTGGGGGTTGTATGTTGTCCCTGGTGAGCGGAGCTCTCTCTGCATCCTGGGTCCGCGTCCTGAGCTGCTTGCCTGCACCTCCCTGGCCCACAGCAATGGTTCAGCCATCTGTGAACTAAACCTCTGGAACTGCGAGCCCCAAATAAAATTTTCCTCGTTTACAATTGTTCTTCTCAGGTCTTTTGGTCATACCAGCAAAAAAAAAAAGGGGGGGGGGGCTAAAACTTGCCCTAATCCCCACCCCACCAGCCATGGGCTGGTTCTCCTCTGTTCTTTGGCTTTTGAGGAATGTCGCGTAAATGGAGTGAAATGCAGGCCTTCCAAGTTCATCTAAGGAGGGCATCAGTGGGGAGGAAGAAAGCACCAAACTGGCAGACGTTAGTCAGTGACTGTTGGGTCTGCGCGGTGGCACCAGGGACCCGTCATCCAGCCTCTCTCCAGACATTTTGAAGTTCTCAATACTAAAAAGCTTTTCAAATTCAGAAAAATGTCACTTTGCTTCTTGCGCTCGTGCATCAGCAACATACAGACCAGGCGAGATCTCAGCTTGACAGATCTACAGACCCGAGAGATGCTTCTGGATCCCAAAGACACAGAGGCCCTGCCGCAGGGGAACGGCCGCAGCCGAGCTCCCGGGGCTGGAGGAAGGCAGCAGTGCAGCCGCCTGGAGCCGCGGAGGCTCTCAGATGGCTGCGGGTGCCAGGAGCAGACCGCTGGCCACCGTGCTGGCCACACCGCATCGGCACTCCTAGGGCCTGGTGCGGCCCCGCCTGGTGGAGCAAGGGCCAGGTGCTAATTCTTCAGCAAACCCCAGCAACAGACCTGTGCTCTTCACCAGTCTGGGTCCTAACGAGTCAGATCAAAGGCTCACTGTCACAGAGACAGGCCAGTGGGGCCTATAAAACGGACCTCGCCGAACCTGAGGGCACCTACAATGGAGAAGGAGGGTTGCCCCTTTCTCTGTGAGAAGAAGGGACCTGATGCCAGGCATGGGGGCAAGGGTCCATCGGCTGGGCAGTAAGACGCCCACTGACTGTCCACAGGAGACGGGAGGAGGGAGAGGAAGTCTCCAGCTCTCCTCCGCATGCCCTTGTCTGAAATGCAGGCCGCCCCCCGCCCCCGCCAACAAGCTTCCTGGCCATACGGTGGTCACAGTTTGAAAAGCAGAATTAGAATCGATCTCCCTCAAGCCAAGGGAAAGGGCAGCAGGTGCTGATTTGGGAGGCCTCAAAGGTTCGGAACAGGCTTCCAAAAGCAGGGGTGTCTGGGCAGTGTGTGTGGAGGCCCGCTCAGGCTGCGAGGTGGCCCTTCTGGCAGAGAAAGGACCATTCCACCTCCACATGTGGCCTTCGTTCACACCGACTGTACTTCAGGAGAGGGACAGGCACGTCACTTCCTCCTGAGAAGGTTCGGCGGCCCTCGGCGGAGCAGCCTGTCCTCAGCCCGTCATCCCACAGGTCACGTCCATCACAGCAAAGTCACTCCCTTCTCCGTGTCGCTGCTCCTGGTTTAGGGTCATGCTGAGACGGACTCTGACTCCGCGTGTCCCGTTTCAACCCGGGTGCGAGGACTTCCCTGCTGGAGCCGCGCTGCCCCCTAGCAGGGCAGACCCGGGCTCCTCGGCCGTGGTGGCGGCTCCGCGTGTGCAAGTTCCGCCCCTGGATACCCGGTTCCCCCTGGTTCCGTGCAGCGTCTGGAAGGGGGGACCTGCTTGTCTGGGGAGCCACAGGAGGCTCTGCACGGCAAGGCAGGAAGTGCCTGGGAGCCCCGGTGGGCTGGGGAGGCCTCCGTCCACAAGGAAAAGCCGAGCAGCGCTTCATTCCACGACAAGACCAGAAGGTTCCATGGCCGCCATGTCCACCGAGGATGACCGCGCCCCTGCAGACCCTGGCACTACCTGGGGACAGGTTGGGCCGCCACGGGTCAGTAGAGGAACCAGCAGAGCCCAGGACGCTGCTCGCTGCCCTGCAGTGCTCGGGACACTCCCCAGACACAGCAGAGACCCCCCAGCCCGGCTGCCGGCCAGGCCGAGGGCCAGCACCCCCGCCCGGGGCAAAATGGCCGGGAACACTGAGCCAGGAGCTGAGGGGCGCGACTGCTGGTCCCTGTGGCCTGGAGGATGCACAGGAGAGAAATGGACCCTGGTCACAGGGAGGGGAGCAAGGTCAGCACAGGACAGGCAAGCAGCTGAGCTTCAGAAAATGGCAGTTTCCACCAGAAATAAATCCAAGACAGACACGGGCAGAGTGGGCAACCATTGGAGATGTGGCTTAGGGAAGACCTCCTGGGCCCGGCAGAGACGTGGCCTAAGGAAGACTACCCCGCCTGGCTCCCCCAGGGCTGCAATGCGGCTTAGTGAAGCCCACCCAGGCCTGGCTCCCCTGAGGCAGAGACGGGACCTGGGGAAGACCACCCAGGCCTGGCTCCCCCAGGGCTGCAATGTGGCTTAGTGAAGCCCACCCAGGCCTGGCTCCCCTGAGGCAGAGACGGGGCCTAGGGAAGACCACCCAGACCTGGCAAAGATGAGGCCTAGGGAAGACCACCCAGACCTGGCAGAGACGTGGCCTAAGGAAGACCACCCCGCCTGGCTCCCCCAGGGCTGCAATGTGGCTTAGTGAAGCCCACCCAGGCCTGGCTCCCCTGAGGCAGAGACGGGGCCTAGGGAAGACCACCCAGACCTGGCAAAGACGAGGCCTAGGGAAGACCACCCAGACCTGGCAGAGACGTGGCCTAAGGAAGACCACCCCGCCTGGCTCCCCCAGGGCTGCAATGCGGCTTAGTGAAGCCCACCCAGGCCTGGCTCCCCTGAGGCAGAGACGGGGCCTAGGGAAGACCACCCAGACCTGGCAAAGACGAGGCCTAGGGAAGACCACCCAGACCTGGCAGAGACGTGGCCTAAGGAAGACCACCCCGCCTGGCTCCCCCAGGGCTGCAATGCGGCTTAGTGAAGCCCACCCAGGCCTGGCTCCCCTGAGGCAGAGACGGGGCCTGGGGAAGACCACCCAGGCCTGGCTCCCCCAGGGCTGCAATGTGGCTTAGTGAAGCCCACCCAGGCCTGGCTCCCCTGAGGCAGAGACGGGGCCTAGGGAAGACCACCCAGACCTGGCTCCCCCAGGGCTGCAATGTGGCGTAGTGAAGCCCACCCAGGCCTGGCTCCCCTGGGGCAGAGACGGGGCCTGGGGAAGACCACCCAGGCCAGGGTCCCCCAGGAGAGAGACGTGGCCTGGGGAAGACCTCCCAGGCCTGGCTCCCTGAGGCAGAGACGTGGCCTGGGGAAGACCACCCAGGCCTGGCTCCCCTAAGGCAGAGACGGGGCCTGGGGAAGACCACCCAGGCCAGGGTCCTCCAGGACAGAGATGTGGCCCAGGGAAGCCTACCCAGGCCCAGGACCCCCAGGAGAGAGACGGGGCCTGGGGAAGACCACCCAGGCCTGGCTCCCCCAGGCAGAGGAACACCACCTCGCCCCTGTGCTGTTTTCTGCTGCCTCTGGGACTCTGTAAAGTGAGTCTTTTCTTATATTGATCGTATTGGTCCTGGCTTCTGTCTGGCTGAACGCCACCTGCGCCTGTGCAAGGCCCTCCTCCTCGGCCCCCGCTGGGACTGGCAGAACTGAGAACCCGGGGCCTCTCTGAGCTGCCCTTTTGTTGCCACAGAGCGATCTCCCCAAACCGCTGCCTCGGGGTCAAGTCCAGGAGCAGCACCCACACTGGTGACCAGACTCCACTCCCCGGGGCACCCAGCGTGGCGCTGGGCACACAAGGCCAGGACTGCGGGAAGAACACCTGGGGGCAGGGATGTGACTCACAGGCTGACAAGTCCAGGAGGGGGCCGAGGACAGGGCAGGGAGGCCACAGCCAGGCCCTGTGTGCAGCAGCTGCAGTGGGGGCCAGCCCAGGATGGAGGCGCCATCGGCATGGCCTCCCTCTGCCATGCCCAGGTCTCCCGGGGACCGCACCAATCAGAAACCAGAGCCGGGAGGCGGGCCGTCAGAGCTGCAGGGTGCAGGTGTGTCCACCTGAGACACTCACCGAGGGCAAGGTGGGGAGGAGGGCACAGCAACCAGACGGGGAGCTCTGCACCCCCCCCATCACCGGCCTTTTGCAGTGGGGCCGTTTGACGTGACTCCAGCTCACGACCGCAGTTACCCGTCGATGCTGCCGCTCCTCCAGCTGCCCCCACACTCCGCGGCTTGCAAGAAACACCGTGGTTTTCTTACAGATTATCATTTCGTGCATGGGGAGGAAGGGCAGGGCTCAGCCGGCCCTCCTGCTCCACGTGGGCGTGGCGGGGGCGTTGGCTGGTCTGGTCTACAGGACCCAAGGCAGCCTCTCTCTGGGTCTGGGGGCCCCTCGGGAGGTCCCCCAGGACAGCTGGACTCCTCCACAGTGGCCCTGGGCTCCAGGGCCAAGTGTTGCTGGAGCTGCTGGCAGAAGGTCAGGCTTCCCACCATGAGCCCCAGGAATTTCACACTGTGGCGTCTGCTCCAAGGTCATGCCCGTGCAGGAGGCGGGGATTCGGCCTCAGTCCTCACTGGGGAGACTGTCACAGAGTACGCGGCCATTCGCCACCCAGCACACCCTCATCTGCCCTCGGACGAGGCCTGAGAGTGAGTGGAATCCACAGCCACGAGGAGATGCCCTGAGCCGGCCCGGGAGCCTCTGTCTGAGGCCTGAGCTGCCTCGCCCTCCACCTCTGCCTGTGGACACTGCTGCTTTGCTTGGCTTTTCTCTTTCTTTATTTCCTTCCCACGCCCCCCCCCCCCCCAGGTATCGAACTCAGTAGCACACTACCCCTGAGCTACACCCCCAGCCCCTTTTAGTTTTCCTTTTGAGACAGGGTCTCTCTAAGTTGCTGAGGCTGGCCTTGAACTTGCGATGCTCCTGCCTCAGCCTTGCAAGCAGCTGGAATTAAAGGTGTGCATCACTGACCCGGCCTTCTTGCTTTAAAAAAAAAAAAAAAAAAAAGCAATTTACTTTCCACACCTTCGGATTTGGGGTGGGGGAAGTTGACTCCTGGGTCACACTAGAATGTGCCGTGTCAGATGTGTGCCCCGCGTTACCAAGGAAGATCCGGCCAGGCAGCATTGAACCTGGTCCTTCTTTATTTATTCTTTATAATTTAAGTCAGAAGGAACCTTCTACTTGTGTCTATATCAGCCCTCTTTCAAAAATGAATCAGCACTGCTTTACTTCAAAGTGACCTAAGTAAAATCCGCCTGCATGTTAACTGATCCCTGACATATTTCTTGGTTGTCTACAGGGATCATTTACTGAACACTACATTCGGAGACATGGTGTACTCAAGGTTCACCTTGCTCTTTGTAAGCCTCCGTGACGGAGACCAGACGGGCATCCCAGCCCCGATGCCGCCTCCCTCGAGCCCACGGAGTCCCTGTGTGTAGACGCTGCTCTGTGTGTTGGAACGTGCTGTTCCTTGGGATGTTGCTAGCGCAAGGTGCCTGGGAGGCCCTGGCCATGGGTCTGCGGTCTCTGGAGCGCGGTGGCTGGCCACCCGGGCTGGACTTGCAGGCTCTGGCGATGGGCAGGCAGCTCGTCCCACCCAAGATGCTCTGGAGCGCTGAGTGGGTCGGGCCCATGCCCGTCCGTGAAGGCATGCTCCTGGAGTCACCGTTGTCACAGCCTGTCCCGTGGGGAGGTGTCACCAACGTCCTTCACTCCCTGCTACATTCCCACCGCCAGGCTTCATCCTCAGCAAATCTACGTCAGATCCGGGAACACTTCAGGTAGTTCAGTATCCTCAGGGCTTTTGCTTCCAGTGGCTTGGCCGTCTCTGTGCCTGCACCCTGTCTCCCACGTAGGAGGAGGAGCTCTCCAGGGCACGTGCGCTGGGCCGGGGTGACTTAGCAGGTAGCCAGGATGGCCCCTAAGGATGTTTTGTTTTAAAATTTTTAAAAATATTTATTTATTTACTTTAGTTGTACACAATGCAAAGCATTTATGTTTACGTGGTGCTGAGGATCGAACCCGGGCCGCGCACGTGCGAGGTGAGCGCTCTGCCGCTGAGCCCCAGCCCCAGCCCCCCCTAAGGATCTTACAGTCAGTGGGGACGTGAGCCCAGGGCTCTGGCCTGTCCTCCGTATGTTGGGTTCTTCTTCTGACTAATGTGGGTAATAACCGGTCCTACCTCCAGGACGGCGCCGAGGTCGACCGTGTGAAGAACCGGCACCAGAACAAACGGCCCTTCGGAGACCTGGGCCGTCTCAGCGCAGCCAGCCCCTCGCAGGACCTGGGGGAGCGGCCCAGCACTGCCCCATGGGGCACCAGGGAGGAGAGGAGGACGCCTTGGACAGCCTGGTGGGCGTCCCCAGGAGGCCCACGGGGATGGCTGACACCGGGCACGCAGCCCACCCCTGTGCCTTGACTTAGATGGCACTGCACCACCCCAACCCCAGCACGTGGCGTTTCTCCAGGGCCGGGCGGAGAGTGGCACTGAGGGCCGGAGGTGGGACTTCTCACGCAGGGTGCGGCCCAGCGCAGGCCAGAGCAAATGCCAGCAGGAGCAGGGCACAGCCGGACGCTGCGGGCACGCGGAGACCCCCAGAGCTGTTTCCTCTCATGCCCTGCAGGGGCGGAGGGAAAGGCGGCCCCGGGGGTCTAAAGGGGGCTAGCACAGTGCGGGACTGGACACCCAGGCGGGTCGGGGCAAGGCTACGGAGCATGACATCAGTGACTGGGCACAGCATGGCCAAGCTCACCACGAACTTCAGTCGAGGAACGGCCCGTCTGTCTGTCCCTCCCTAACCTCATCATCATAATAACAATAATGATTCTGTCATTCCAATTAAGAAACTAAACATGCTGGAGACCGCTTCCACAGAAACCAGCCTGGGGCCCACAGTCAGGGGAGACGGGCACCTTCTCAGGGGCGCAGCCTCACCTCCTGCCAAAACCAAATCCCACACCACCCTCCCCAGAAGACCCCGGAGCCTGGGTGAGGAGGGGCTGCCTTCCTCCCTCCTCCTGACGCCTGGGGGCCACATCAAGAGCCACACCCCCGCATAGACCAGGGGCCCCCAGAGGTGCCAGGTGCTGTCCCACCCTGGCCTGCAGGAGCCAGAGGGCTGGGGACTTGGGCCTGGGGTCCCGCTCCTCCGCCTCCCCTCAGCCCCAGGCAGGAGAAGGAAACGATCCTTTCCAACGTGTTTATCTCAGAGTCCTCAGGGACGTCCTGACCGGTGTCTGTGTGGTTCCTGGATCCCAGGGGACTCGAGACAGCCCAACAGTTGGCCACGGTGCTGCCAGCCTCTCTCGAACCTGCAACAGAAGCTTCACAGCACGAGGACAGTGGGGCCTCGGGGGACTCAGGTGACGCTGCACAAAGAATGGGAAAGAGGACCCTGGGTCAGACGCCCCTGGGCCCAAACTCCAGGCCTGTGCCCTGGGGACAGCCCAGCGCCCGGCTCCTCCCGGGCAGGCCGCAGAGGCATCTGTCACGACGCGTGCCCTCCAGCTTCCTCTCCCTCCTCTGGAGAGCGCCCCGGATTCCCCGGAGGGCAGTCTCTGTCCTGCCTGGGACCAATCAGGGAGGTCAACACAGAGGCTACCTCTTACTGGTCACTGGAGGTGTCAGATCTTCTCTCTGGCACGGTCAGGGAGTGTGTCCCAGGCCCCGACCAGCGCTCGTCCTAGGACTTTGCAGTCAGAGCTCATGCTGAAGGACAGAGCACCGTCCCCTGCAGAGGAAGCTTCCTGCCACACGCGTCCCAGCCCCCAGCATGGTTCTGGGCCCTGCTTAGTTCAAGACCCTCCCTCCAGGCCCTCCCCTGGCCTCGGGGACCCTCCACCGCCTGCTGGCTGAGCTCTGGTTTCTGATTCCAACTGCGTTTCTGTAACGTCCACCAAAGTCTTTTAAGAATGCTGTCCCAAGGGAACGGGGTCAGCTCTGACGTGCAGAGCCTGGAGGCCCTGCTCCTGTCCTCAGAGGACAGGCCCTCACAGTGAGAAGCAGCCCACTCTTCCGGACCCCACAGCAGTGCCCCAGATCCAGAGACAGCCCTCAGGGAGGGACCCAAGGAAGGGGCCGTAGCATGTTTGATTTCTCCATCTTAACTGACCAGAAGATACCGTGTGTGCACCCGCTGTGACCCCAGGACTCAGGAGGCCGAGGCAGAAGGAGCCCACAATCCAGGCCAGCCTGGGAAACTTAGTGAGACCCTGTCTCAAAGTAACAACTAATAAGGCTGGGGTAAGGCTCAGTGGTACAGCACCCCAATACCAAAAGGAAAAGAGAAAGAAAAAGATATTATTTGCTTAACCCACTAAGTTCCAAGTTTTCAGTTCTGTGATTATTTCTATAAATTAGATATAGGTGCATTGCAATATATTGAAAATCATAATCTAGAGCTTATGTATGCTTTATATGCTGTCTCAAATGTATACATATGTGTTTTTTCAAATGCTCTATTCATTCACCTGTTGCTTTCTCAAAGACGTCTAGAAACATAATGACTATTACAGCTTACCTTAAGTGGTATATCTGTTGCTCAATTAAGTTTTTACAGGTTTCCGTGTCTGAGGTGATGGGACAGAAATGGGGGTTAAAGCAATATTAGTAATAACAGTTGCCTTGATGTCATGAAGGCCAAGAGGGCAATGGGGACAGGGTGTCTTCAGCTACCTGCACCACACACGGGCCAGTGTCAGGGAACTTGTCTCTGACTTGTTTTAAAAACATAGAAGTGAAGTCTATAGAAACAATTGATTTTGAAAGTGTCATTGATACACCCAGAGAGGACATAAAATGTCATCACATGAATTAATGACACCAGAGATGGTGAGAAAAGGGGAGGGGGCCAAAACACAGCAGAAGACAGTTAGAAGACATGCTCAATGTTAATCTGACTATGTCCACATTCTTTAAATGTTAATGGACTAAAACACCAAATTAAAAAGAAGAGACCATCAAAGTGGATTTAAAAATAAGGTTTGACTTAGAACATGTACCAAACGCTCACGGACACTGTGAAGAGACTTGTCAGGTAAAAGTAATGGAATGGAGAAAGAAATACCTATGCCAACGATAATCCAAGGAAAAATGAAAAGCTCCGTGCTTACATCATTTTCAGACTGATTAATGAGACTGCAGTCCCCAGGGATAAAGAGGAGCCACCACATGATGACAAAGTCTTAATTATCCCAAAGTTATGATTCTCCTAAATATAGTGCATCTAGGGATGCCCATGAAAACGTGAGGAAATCTCTGGCAAAACTGAAAGGAGAGCTAGCCCAGCCCTCCCTGACTGACGGGAGCTCCCGCCTGCTCCAACAGTGATGGACAGGGCAAGCAGGCAGAACACCAGCCAGGACACAGAGGAACTGGCCTCCTCGCCGTCCAGTTCATCTGACCGCCGTCCAGTTCATCTGACCGACCCTGAATACTCTATCCAACCAGGCAGAACACGAGCTCTCCTCTCCTCAAGGTCACAGGGAGCATTTTCCAAGGTGACTGCCTTCCAGGCCACATAACCTTGACCTTGAAAAGAATAGAACCCTGCAAAGGTTATGTTCAGACCACAGTAGAAATCAAGGAGCCATCAGTACTGAAAAGAGATCTGGTAAGCCCAACAGTTATTCATGAATTAACAAACACATCCCTCAACGTTACTTCATCAGAGAACGAGGCTCGGGACAAATTCAATATGTGTTAAAGTAAATTAAAATCAAAGCATAACTTCAAAAATTTTGAGATGCAGTAAAGCAGTGTGGAGAGGAATATGTAGAGAATTTAATAACGCACATATTAGGAAAGAAGAAAGATCAAGTCAGGTGCGGTGGCGCACGCCTGTAATCTCAGTGGCTTGGGAGGCTGAGGCAGGAGGATCTCCAGTTCAAAGCCAGTCTCAGCAACTTAGTGAGGCCCTAAGCAACTCAGGGAGACCATCTGTAAATAAAATATAATAAAGGGCTGGGGATGTGGCTCAGTGGTAAAGTGCCCCAGGGTTCAGTCCCCAGTACCCCCCACAAAAAAGAAAAGAAGATTGAAAAATGATTTTAAAAAAATAATTTAAAATCAATAGCTTTCACCTTGATAGACCAGAGGAAGAAGAGCAAATGACACAGGACACAGCCTGAGGAAAGGAAATGACATAAATTAGAAAAGAGGGAAACAACAGAGAAAACCAGCAAGACCAGAAGGTGGCTCTCGAATAGGTCGATCACACTGACGGACGTCTCCCCAGGCTGACCCCACGGAGAGGAGGAGGCTCAACTCAACAGCCAGTGAGGGAGGCCCTCACCACCCACCCCAGGGACGAACAAGGACGGTGACTTCTATCCCCTTCGAGATGTGTTACTCAGTGCAATGGACGTCATAAACGACGACCTACCCCACGTTTCCGAATCGCTGAGGGTGAACTTCACGAGTTCTCATCACGAGCCATGATGGATATTTCAGGTGATGGATACGTTAATTAGCTTGAGTTAATTAGTCCACGTGGTATTCGTGCATCAGAGTCTCACACTCCATAAACACATAGAACTATGATCTTCCAATTTACAATTACAAATCAAATCAGAAAACAAAAACAAGACAAAACAAAAAGTAATGAGTCCAATGGAGGATGCTACAGTCATACTATTTTTTTTTTAGTATTTATTTTTTAGTTGTAGTTGGACACAATACCTTTATTTTATTTATTTATCTTTACAGGTGCTGAGGATCGAACCCAGGGCTGCACACATGCTAGGCGAGTGCCCTACCGCTGAGCCACAACCACAGCCTCAAGTTACACATTTTTATAACTTAGATGAGATAACCAAATCTCAGGAAGACATAAAGTAAGGAAACTCACATAAGGAGAAACAGATAACCTGAGAAGCCCTTCCTTTTTTCTTTTTTTTTTTTTTTTTTTTTTTGTACCGGGATTGAACTCAGGGGCACTCGACCACCGGGCCACATCCCCAGCCCCTTTTTGTATTTTATTAGAGACAGGGTCTCACTGAGTTGCTAAGTGCCTCACCATTGCTGAGGCTGGCTTTGAACTTGTGATCCTCCTGCCTCAGCCTTCCAAGTGCTGGGATGACAGGCGTGCGTCACCGCGCCCGGTGAGAAGCCCTTTCTATTACAGAAAAAAATATTAAACAAATGACAATAACCTCCACAAAAATGAAGTCACCAGGCCCAAATAAATCCACTGGTGAAATCTTCCAAACGTTAAGGAAGAGAGAGCTCTGTCTACACACTCCTTTCAAGAAAACAGAACCAGAGGGAAAGCGTTCTGCCTACCACACCAAAACCACCCAAAGGCACTGTGAGAAAAAAACAAATAAAAAGAACAAAGTAAAGGCCGACATGTCTTATTAATGTAAATACGAAACTGTTCCGGAAAGCTCTAGTAAATTGACTCCAACAAGACACAAAAGGAACCATCCACTACGAACAAGTGGATTCCCCTGCAGGCACACGGTTGGTTTAACATCCCAAAGTTAATCAGGGTGAGTCAGCACGGCCAGGGCTGGAGGAGGAAAAGTGTGGACATCTCAATCGGCATGGAAACAGACTCCACAAAACCCAAGAGCTATTGTGATTCTCTCGGGGAGCTCCTCCTCGCTGTGACCAAAAGACCTGACAAGAACAATTTAGAGGAGGAAAGTTTATTTTGGCTACGGTTTCAGAGCTTTAGTCCATAAGTCAGCCAACGCCTTTGGCCTGGGCCTGAGATGTGGCAGAACATCATGGCGGAGGTGGTGAAGGGAAGGTGTCAGGATGTGGCAGCAGGAGACAGAGAGAGTGCTCCTCTCACCAGGGTCAAAATAGAAACCCCAAAGGCACACCCCCAGTGACCTGCCTCCTAGCCACACCCCCTGCCCACAGTTACCACCCAGTGAAGCCATTCAAGTGGATTAATGCACTAATTAGGTCACACCTTTCATAATCTAATCACCTCGCCTTTGAATGTTCTTGCGTCATCTCACAGGTGAGCTTTTGGGGACACCTCATAGCTAAACCGTAATAATGACAGAAAAAGAAAAAGAAAGGAGATGAACCCCAGCAGACCAGTAAGGAGGAGCAGGGTCTAATGGGACAGTGGGCGGAGCTCGCCTGCAGGAGGTCAGAGCAGGCAGGAGCAGCCCTTACGGCCACCGCCACCCCACGCCCCGCGGAGCCGGTGAGGCAGCCCTGATGGCCACGTGGGAATTGCTGAGCCGGAACTAAACCAAACAACCCTGGCTTGTGGCCCAGTGTGTGACCTGAGTGGCGGGCGCCCTCCCTGGGTAAGTGCCTCCTCGTGGAATAACCATGCAAGGGAGGCAAGCCTAGAGGGCCACAGTGACTTACACGGAAGGACCCCCTCAAGGACGGGAGCCCAGGGCCACTCCCTGCTTCCTTCCAGAGAGAGAGCAGGCAGCAGGGAGGCTGAGGACCAGCCTCGGCCAGGCCACCGGGTCAGCGTGGGTGCTGGGCTCTGCTGCCCTGGGTGAGCTCCGCAGGCTCGGGAAGAAGTGCCCCTGAGCCACTGTGGTCTTCCCCCCAAAGCCCTGCCCCATCTGACCATGGGAAGAACCTTGGGAATCCCAGTGGGGGACATTCCACAAAAGCCCCTGACCAGCAGGTGACCAAACCATCCAGGACGCCAAGACCCCAGAAGGTCTGAGAACAGGCAGAGCAGGAGGAGCGCAGGGGCAGGATGGCCAGGTGCCGCCAGAGCCCCAGCCGGACCCCAAAGAGCTTGGGGGCCAGCCATGGCAGCCGGGGGACTGTGAATAAGGCCCAGGTTCAGCGACCGTCATGCCCAGCACGGGCACTGGCTGTCCCTCACCACTCGTGTGACATGGGAACAAGGCCCTCCCCACCGGCACGTGGGGACACCGCGGTCCCACTTGCCAGCTCCTCTGTGAAGCCAGACCTGCTCAGAAACAAAGGCTGAGGAAAGATGGGGGTGGATGGGTCTCCCTACACAGCCCACTCCCAGCGACTCCCGCAGCCCCGCCAGACGCCAGAGGGATGCCCAGCCCCACACGGCCCGGAGGTCACACCACGATCCCCCTCTTCATAACAGCACCCCAGAATCACAAGAGGGCAGCGCCTCGTCCCCTGGACTGTGTCCTTGTGCAAGGCGCCCAGGAAGCCACCTCTCAAAGAAGCCACGCCAGACCCCTCCCACCTGGCACGGCCGGGCCCGCAGCAGGTGTGTGAGCCAGAGGCCACTCCCCAGGGCTGCGGCAGGGTAGGTGAGTCCCGCGAGACCGGGACTGCTGAGGGGCCAGGGTGCCTGTGGCTCAGGGCGGCCAGGCTGTGGACAGGCCCGCGTCCACCCGCAACCGGTGCCCAGCCCTCTGTTACTTCCGGAGACGCGTGGTATTCATGCCATGAACACTCTGGTCATGTTTTTCTTACGTTAGCCAGAGTGGGATTCATGGCCTCAAGGTAGAGCCGCGGCTGGGCACCCCAGCGCCATTTTACCTGAGCCAGCATAAGAGAGCCTGTTGGGGGTCACTGCGGATGCCGAGGACACATCGCTCGCGGGATTCGGGCCCCGGGTCAGGCCAGACCACCCTGTGCGTCCCTTCGGAGTCTCCTGCAGGGCCGCCGGCCCACCAGAGAGCCTGGGCCTCCTCCACCTGACTCAGCTCCCTGTCGATCCCCCCTCCTGCTCTCGGTGCCCTCTGCCTACCCCCTCAGCCTTGTGAGGAAAGGCCCTGCTGGCAGCTGGCTTTCCAAGCCGTCTTACATCGGAGCGCAGCGGTGGGTTCGAGGCACGCCACAGCTCCCGGGGCACCGAGCATTTCACACTGCGAGGACTCAGCAAGCACGCACAGTCCGTAATGGCCAGGGTTCTGTCCTGACCTGAGAGAGGCCCCTGCTCCTCCGAGCCCTGTGTCCCAGGCCCCAGGTCTCGCACCCGAGGTTTTGGGTTGCTAGGTAACCCAGCTGACGCCAGGCAACTGTTTGGCTCCAGCCTCCCATTCAGATCAGAGGACCAGAACTCCTTTGAAAGTGACTCCCTGTTGGAAGAGGAACAGAGGGATGGCTGGCGTGCACGGGAAGAAAGAGCCCGTCCTCACCTCCCCCAGCACCACGGAGGCGTGCTCAGAGGTCTGGGTGCTTCTGAACCCCACGCTCATGGGGAGGGAAATGGAGAGGGTGGGAGAAAGGGCCAAGTGTGGTGCGACGCCTCTGTTGTCACCAGAAGGAAAACATTTTCTGAAACTAAAAGGGATCCTTAGATGTCAGAGGAATGAAAGCGGTCTGCTCTTCTCCTGCGAGTGTCGGCTTAGGAACCGAGCGGACAGGTGGGAAACAGACTTCATCAGCCAGCAAACAGCCCCATCCCGGTCTTCTCGTTCTCAAAGGGACACACACGCACACACACACACACGCACGCACAGGTACAGGCACACACATGCACACACTCATGCACACACACGCACAGGCACACACGCATACACACTCTCACACACACATGCACACACACACATGCACACACACACACACACACAGGTACAGGCACACACATGAACACACATGCACGGGCACACACGCATACACACTCACACATACACATGCACACACACTCACAGGCACACACACACACTCATGCACACACACACAGGCACACGCGCACACACGCATACACACTCACACACACGCACACACACACGCACAGGTACAGGCACACACATGAACACACATGCACAGGCACACACGCATACACACTCACACACACATGCACACACACTCACAGGCACAGGCACACACGCATACACACTCACACACATGCACACACACTCACAGGCACACACATGCACACACTCATGCACACACACAGGCACACGCACACACACACTCACACACACGTGCATGCGCACACACATACAGAGCAATTTTTATAAAAAAAAACTGCCTTTATTTACAATGTGGTTCCTAGAACAGAAGCCAGCCTTCTGCGTGCCAGCCATGGAGTCCCTCCGAGGTCACGGGCACACAAGGTGTGCAGAGGTGGTCAGCCTCAGAGTGCGGTGCACAGAATCCAAAGTGCACCGCACCATCAGCCCTACATTCGAAAATGTGGACGGGTGCTCTCCCGCGGGTGGCAGTCCACTTGGTCCCCTCTGCACTGGGCCCCCCTCCAGTGGCAATGGCTGTCCTACTGGCACGTGATCTAACAAAGACGAGCCCCCTGGACCGCGTCAGCACCATCATCCACACAGATATCTGCACACACAGGTCACAACTCCACCAAAAGCAACTCGTGGGGTCCCGTGGGGTGGTGTGTAGCCGAGGCCAGGGAGGGGGTCCAGCCAGCTCTGAACATGAGAAAGCTATGCCCAGTTAGCGTCAAACTGACTTCGTCTGACAAGGTAGGTAGTGACTCATTTTCTAACTTTGGAATTCAAACTGACGGCTAATACGTTGCCAGGTCCAGATTCACCTCCCGCTGCCCCATAGACAGAGGAGAGTCACTCACAATCAGAGCATCCTAAGCATGCCGCAAGCGCCTTGTTCATGCAAGTTGTGGGAAACAGGGTACCATCTTACCCGGTTAAAAACACACTCGGGAAATACTTCTCTGTTGTCTGGAAAACCGACTCATTTTTATGCATCCGAGATCGACGGGCTCTGAACAAGCCCAATTTTGCTCCACACTCAAAACTGCAATTGTGACCTCCACGTGGGGCCCCAAAGCGTCAAATGTCTTTGTTTCTGAAATTGCAAAGGTCCGGGTCCCCTAGGCGGTGGCCCTGCGAAGTGCGTTTCTCTTGGTTTTGTTAGATTGCCAAGGCAAAGCTGCCTCTAGGCTCCGGGGGACGTGTCTACCGTGCAGTAATCTGGGACACAGGGCTTTCTGTGAAACGCAGAGGTACACTTACAACTGCTTCCTACAGAGCCTGGAGGGGGGCTGCAGCTCCTGAAAGCCAGAGCATCCAGGCTGCAGGCTGCCCCTGGACCCAACAAGCAGCAGTGGACCAGCATGAAGGACAGCAGAGAGTAGAGCGGGGAAGGCAGGGCTCCTCTTACACAAGCATTTGGTTTCCAGCAACACGGCTCTCTGGACAAGCAGCCATCTCTACAAAGAACATCATCGCTACACTTGAACCTGGCAAAGCAAGACACCTGGCCGGCAGCCCAGGGGAGGGCCTGTGACCAGCTGCAATTCCACCTCCAAAGAAGGACAGAGGCAGCCCCAAGGAAGCCTCAGGCCCCAGAGGTGGGGACTCACACGCCCTAAGTCCCTGTAGCCAGTCCCCACATGCACGTCGGTGGGAGCCCTGGGTTTCACCTCCCAGGCTGAGCCACACGCAGTCATTACACTGATGCTCCTCAGGGTCGGTCCCTGCAGTTAAAATCAAAAGGCACCTCCTGACACTAGCTCACAGCCACGACACTCCAACACGCAGGGTACGAGCAGGGAGAAGAGGAGATTCGCTCCCTTGAACCCACGCCCCGCTGAACAGAACGTAAAGAGAAACCCCTCCACGGCCCAGATGGAGGGGGATGAGAGAATAGATCGTGCTGGGTGAACTTTTAAAGCCCACGTGTAAAACGTGTCTCAGAGGCAGCCGCACTCCTATTTTCAGGGTTCATAACACACACTTCATTGCAGGGCTCGGCAGGTCAGGTCGCTGCGCGGAGCGGCAACGTGAGGAGACTCCGGGCAGCCGGCGCTCCCCGACACAGCCCCCGCCTAGCCCAGCCACACTTGGAAGAACCCCCTTCCGTGGACATGTGATCCGTCCAGTCCGCGGCGAGCAGCACCTCCCGTGCAGCGCGACCAGAGAAGGCGCGTGCTTTCCAGAGCCCACGGCGCCCTTGCCCTTCCCCGTGCTGGCGCCAAGCACACGAGACATTCCCAAAGCCCCTCTGCGCATCCTCCCCTCGCTGTGCTCGTTCAGCTTTTGAACACTGAGCTCTCTCTCCAGGGAACGCCGGAGCCGCAGCCTCAAGTTGGAGCCATGGTGCACCGAGAACCCGGTGCTGGGGGCAGACTGAGCGGCAGCGCGGTCTCCCCAGCTCTCTGACAACGGCCGCGGCCTCTCTGCAGCCTCCTTCCAGTGGAGGCACTTGACTGCCCGATCGTGGAGCAGCTGCTGACCGGTGCTGCCGCACACCTGCCCCCTGGCTGCTCCGGGGTGGCCGGGGAAACGACCTCAGCATCTTCACAACCGGATTTGCCAACCCAGAAAGATCAAACCAGGCTCTGCTCTCCCAGGAAAACGGAGCGTGCACAGACCTGCACACGGACTCCGCGCTAGACACACAGCACAGCTCGGCTCAGACTCCCCAAAGCAGTGTCACCTCTGCGCGGGACAGAGGACGCGGCCCCCCCGGCTTACCTCAGTGTGAAGCGGTCCTCGGTGGAGTTCCTGGAGATGGAGACGGGGAAAGTCAGCACGGCGCCCTGCCGGACGGTGGTGGGGACGTAGTGGACGGCCACGTTGCTGTCCAGCCACAGCTCCCTCAGGGCCGGGGAGCTGCGGGTCTGGTAGAGGAAGACACTCCCGATCCTGTGCAAGGGGGGCGCAGACTCGTCCATGTCCCCGTGGCCAGTCCCAGCGCCACTGCCCTTCCTGGCGTCCCCCCGGGCGCAGTCCCCGCGCTCGGGCCCCGGCTGCACGGCGTAGTAGAGCTCCACGGGACTCCCCTCGGGCGGCTCCGCGGGCTTCCGCCTCCCCACCACGGCCGGGGGGCTGAACCAGCTGGCCGGGAGCTCCAGCTCCGCCACGCACAGCCCCAGGTCCCCGCCCAGCCGGCAGCTGCCCCGCACCTCCCGGGTCTCGCGGAAGGCAAAGACCCGCAGGCAGGGCAGCCGCTCGGCCGCCCGGTGGTCGTCCCAGTCTCTGCCCACGATGTAGAAGAGGACCTGCACCTTGGGCCGGCTCGGGTAGATCTTGTCCCGCAGGACGTAGGCCTTCAGCTTCCAGTTGAGCGAGAACTTGCCGGTGGCCCCGAGGGCGCCGGAGGGCAGCAGCAGGTCGGGGGGCACCACCTGCTCCATGGAGAAGGGCCCGTAGCTGGCGTTGAGCACCGGTAGCCGCCGGGACTTGTAGACGAGGAAGGACTCCACCCGGGACTGCAGGCTCGAGTTGCGCATGATGTCCTGGTTGGCCTCCTTCAGGAAGAAGGAGACGTCCGCGTGGCGGATGTGGTAGGTCACGGGCAGGTAGGTGGGCAGCAGCGAGAACCTCTGGGTGCTCTCCAGGATCCCGCGGCCTTCCGTCACTGTCGGGAGGGAGCGGAGCGCAGGGTTAGTCACCCCCGTCCTGCGACCTGCGCGCCCCGCGTCTGCGCCAGCCAGCGAGGCGCCCCTTCCCCAGCGTCCCGCTCGCTCCCCTCAACACATGGGTCCCTGCGTGCTCATGGGGGAGAAGGGGCGGCCTGTGCTGTGAGCGGGACACAGAGCCCGGCCACACGCAGGAGCTGACCACGCGGCTGACCGAGAGCCACACAAGACTCTTTCTACATTTCAGCTGGGGGTCCCGGTGCCCCGAGGAGGTCAGGTCCACAGCCTGCGCTCTTCTTGTTACAAGGGTGGCTTGGCCAGGTTGGGGAGGCAGGGACAGGGACACCAGCAGATGCCTCCCAGGGACTCCACCATCCGGACGAGACGGAGGCAGGAAGAAGCTTCCCCCCCCGCAGGCGGAGGCCTCGTCCAGTACCATGGACAGCACTTCACGTCCGCCATTTACACAGGCTGCACGAAGGACACCATCCAAAGGGGAACGGCGAAGGACCAGGGCGGGAATAAATTAAGATGGAGGCGATCACCCCCACGGGCACTGTCTGCTGTCCTCTGGGTGAGCTGAGGAATGCAGGCATGAGCTGAGGATGCAGGCGTGAGCTGAGGAATGCAGGCGTGAGCTGAGGAAAACAGGCGTGAGCTGAGGAATGCAGGCATGAGCTGAGGAATGCAGGCATGAGCTGAGGAATGCAGGTGTGAACTAAGGAATGCAGGCGTGAACTAAAGAATGCAGGTGTGAACTAAGGAATGCAGGCGTGAACTAAAGAATGCAGGTGTGAACTAAGGAATGCAGGCGTGAACTAAGGAATGCAGGCGTGAGCTGAGGAAAGCAGGCGTGAGCTGAGGAATGCAGGTGTCAGCTGAGGAATGCGGGTGTGAGCTGAGGAATGCGGGTGTGAGCTGAGGAATGCAGGCGTGAACTAAGGAATGCAGGTGTGAGCTGAGGAATGCGGGTGTGAGCTGAGGAATGCAGGCGTGAGCTGAGGAATGCAGGTGTGAGCTGAGGAATGCAGGTGTCAGCTGAGGAATGCGAGTGTGAACTAAGGAATGCAGGTGTCAGCTGAGGAATGCAGGTGTGAACTAAGGAATGCAGGTGTGAACTAAGGAATGCGTGTGTGAACTAAGGAATGCAGGTGTGAACTAAGGAATGCAGGTGTGAGCTGAGGAATGCAGGTGTGAACTAAGGAATGCAGGTGTGAGCTGAGGAATGCAGGTGTGAACTAAGGAATGCGGGTGTGAACTAAGGAATGCGGGTGTGAGCTGAGGAATGCGGGTGTGAACTAAGGAATGCAGGTGTGAACTAAGGAATGCGGGTGTGAACTAAGGAATGCAGGTGTGAGCTGAGGAATGCGGGTGTGAACTAAGGAATGCAGGCATTAGCTGAGGAATGCAGGTGTGAACTAAGGAATGCAGGTGTGAGCTGAGGAATGCAGGTGTGAACTAAGGAATGCAGGCGTGAGCTGAGGAATGCAGGTGTCAGCTGAGGAATGCAGGTGTCAGCTGAGGAATGCAGGTGTGAACTAAGGAAAGCAGGCGTGAGCTGAGGAATGCGGGTGTGAACTAAGGAATGCAGGCGTGAGCTGAGGAAAGCAGGCGTGGGAGGGTGCTCAGAAGCAGATGAGATGGCCTGTCCACACCCACTCCACGCCCTCTGGCCAACCTGGACACCAGAGCCAAGTCCAAGGGGCCGCGTCTCCCTCCCCTGATGTCCACGCCCCACGAACCACCCCCCATCATCAGTGAACAAACCCTGCTTCCTTTGTGCCTCACTGAACTACCCCTCCCCCAGGAGACCAAACAATCCAAAATGCCATTTTTCATAGTTTGCTTTACATTCTGCAAGAAGAACACAGAAATTACATAATACAAAGAACGGATTTAGCAAGTTTCAGAAGTGGAAATCGCTCGCTCTGCCAAAGCTCACCGTCTAGGCGAAGCTCCGCCAGCCACGCGCTGGTAGCGCCAACGTGCCCTCGGCTGACCTGCCCAACAGCCACCCCAGCCTGAGGTGTCCACGCCGCCTGTCCCAAAGGCCCTCGGGAACACGCTTTCCCAAGGGAGATGTCCCCTGAGTCTGCAGCAGGGGACAGCAGGGAGCTCAGAGAAGGGCCTGTGCCCAGCTCGGCACATAGCTGTGGGCAATCATGGCCCCCGTGGCCTCTCTGGGTTCGTGTGCGGCACGAGGCCCGACCCTGTGCTGAAGCCACAGTGCAGCTCTGACACCGCAGGGTGCCCGGGGGCCTCTGAGCTACCTTCTAGACAGGAAGCCGTGAGACCAGCTCGGTGGGGGAGTCTCAGTCAAACGTCCACTGAACCCAGGGCGGCTGAGCCCAACGTCACCACCCAGGCATGCCGGCTGGCCCAAGCAGCAGACCCTGAGGCTCAGCCGGGTAAATATGGGTCTCTATTAGAAATCAAATCTCACAGCTGCAGCAAGAGGCTTCGCACCTCAGGAAGACGGCTCAGGGCAGCTTCCTGGAAGTCGCTCCTGAGACTCTCGCTTTCACAGGAAGAGAGGACGGGGTGGACTTTCCACTCACGCTCTGGGTGGAGGCTTTGGGCTGCCTCTTCTCTGCGCCCCCCACTGGCCTGGCCATGCACCCCCTTCCCCTGCCTGGAACCCGTTCCTAGACTGTGTGGCGCTGGGTCCTGGTCCTGCCATTGCACCTGCACTCCCCCGGCCGAGCTTCACGCTTGACACACTTAATGCCACACACGTCGGGCCCCACACAGCGAGGGGGCACGGGGCACGCACGGGGTCTCTCTCTCCGTGGTGGGCATCCTCAGCACAGGGCCAGTCAAACATCAGGTGCTCAGTAACTATTTAATAAATGAATGAATCTGCAAATGGCTTATGCTTTTTAAGTTCCCAAGTGCAGATCACACTGTCCATTAGGACGTCACTTGCCGTCTTCTCCGCGGCATTACTGTAATCAGAATCCTGATCCCTTTATCCCCCCAGAGTCCCATGTAATCCGACCGCCAGGGAACTAAGGTCTCCCTGTGCGGCGAGACTGCTGAAGGGCCTCCGTCCGTCACACAGTGCCCCCACGTTAAAGCCCACCCAACCCTCCCACGGCGACCACTGGGACCCGCCACCTGCCAACTCGCCGCTCCGTGTAGGGCCAGTCCTGCCGAGGAGCTGCCCCACTCTCCGCCCGCTGCCTGCCTGCCTCCACCTCTGCCTTCCTCTCACAAGCCCTGCTCCCACCCCTGCCCCAGGCCCTCTGCAGAGTCGGCTCCGCACCCCAGGCCCTCCTCGGCGAAGGCCTGAAGCTGCCTGCCCACACCGCGCGCCCGTTCAGGGTCCTCGCGGCTATCCTGCAGGGCCCAGAGGGACGAGTGTGTGCTGCACTGGGCCACGGGGGGCTTCGGGTGGAGTCTGTCGGGCACACGGCCAGACGTGTGGCAAGAGCGCCCCGCAGACCGCGCAGGCGCAGGCGGGAGGTGCCAGGCGCGCCCTCTGATGACAGAATCACCCCCCACACCGTGTCCCAGCAGACACGCGTCGCAGCAGCTGTGAGGTGACGGCCGTGTCACTTAGTTGGTTCCTACTTATCAAGACATCACACCGCCCACCACGAATAGCCACAATTTCTGTCGCTTAGGGTGCGACTGCTGCCGACGGGCCAGAAGGACACCAGGACCAAGTGCAGTGGGGGGGGGGGGGCTGTCTGGGCCCCCAGCACTGAGGTCACTCGAGCTCTCTCTCCCCCAGAGCCGCTGGGCCGCCCCACCCCACAGGCACTCAGTGGGCACAGAACGCACTCATCGGGCCTTTGTATCAAGATCAGCAGAGTGCCAATCCACAGGCCGCTAGGTTGTGTGTGCTAGTGTCTGGCTCACTCAGGGATCAAGCAGCTCCAAAGCCCACGCTGCTCCTTCCTCCGTTCTGAGGCCCAGTCACTTGGCGGGTCTGGCCCACCCACCACACGTACAGAAGGAGGAGGGAACAGGGGAGGGAAGGGGGCTGGGGACAGGCGCAGCGGGAGGGGCAGGGGACACCTGAGCCGCTGCACAGCGGGGCGCCCCTCCCGCTGCGCCTGTCCTGAGCCCAGGCAGCTGTCCTGACAGCTGCAGAAGGTGGCCGTGACTCACCCTCCTCCCGTCCTCAGTGCAGGGACACCTTCCCTCCCGCAGGCCAGGGCCTGAGGCTCGCACGGGACGCGATGTTCCTGAGCCGTGCAGGCTCGTGTGCCTGCTGGCTGGTCCCCTGCACGGGCCGTGGCGTCTGCGAGCTCCCCACAGCCAGCGGGTGGGTTGAAGTCGCAGCACCTGTCCGTGTTACGCCTGCTGTGCATCGCGACCTTCCCTTCCTGAGACCATCAGCTGCATCGGGGGTGGAGACAGACACGGGCAGTGTCTAGGGCCAGTCTGTGAGGACAGGGCACCCTGGGCCTCGTCCAGCTCTCTCCCACAGGCCACATCTGCTCCCCGAGTTACCCAGCTCCGCACAGGGGAACCTCCAGCTACGGCCGCACAGGGATCGAACAGGGACGGGACCTGGAGCCCGCGATGGCATCGGCGGAGCTCCAGGATGCTCGCGCTCCTGCAGGTTCCAGGTTGAAGACCACCTCCCGCGTGCATGGCCCCACGGCCCCCTCCTCGCAGACCAGGAGATCAGCAGGCCAGGCAGACGCAGCACCTCCCAGGACAGCTTTGCTATTCCTGCGGCGTCAGCTGAGCAGTCAGAAGCATGATTTGAATGCAATTTAAAAAAGATGAGCCGGGCTCGGTGGCGCACGCCTGTAATCCCAGCACTTGGGAGGCTGAGGCAGGAGGATCGTGAGTTCAAAGCCAGCCTCAGCAATGGCGAGGCACTTAGCAACTCAGTGAGACCCTGTCTCTAATAAAATACAAAATAGGGCTGGGGATGTGGCCCAGTGGTCGAGTGCCCCTGAGTTCAATCCCTGGTACCAAAAAAAAAAAAAAGGTGAGGCTCAGACAGACCAAAGTGAGGCTCGGACAGACCAAAGTGGCCCATCTCCCTGTGGAAGGGGCACCCCAAGCCCTGGGGAGCCTCCTGAGCATGCTGACTCAGCGAGTGCAGGAGGCCCTGAGGCCACCGTGCCTGCAGACAGGGCTCCCCGCACACGTGAGCCAGCAGGGGGGCCCGGGATGGCCGTGCTCCGAGCCGCAGCTGACCCTGTGCAGGCATCTCTTTGGAAACCGCTGCTGAGGTGCGAGGGCCCTTGCCAGAAACTCGAGACACCAGCGTGTCCCTGATCACGCCAGCCAACCTCCCCAGGAGTGGCGTGGTCGGCAGAACGAAGCCCACCCCCCAAACGCCCACGCCCTGGTCCCTGGAGCCCATGGGCACACTCTGTTGCGTGGCAAGCAGACGCGACAGATGGGATCGAGAGCCTCAGTACGTGGGCAGCTCCTGCAGCAGCTGGGTGGCCCCGGGTGACCGCCAGGGGCCTCAGAAGCAGAAGACAGAGGCAGGGGCCGGCCGGGACCTGGAGCACTGGGAGGTAATAAGGCAGTGCTCGGCCACCACGTTTGTGGGGATTTGTTCCTGAAGCAATAGAAAAGCAATGCAGGGGGCAGCGCTGAAGAGTGGCACCGCCCCGCATGGTCCTGGGCTTGCTTTTCAGGGGCATTCAGCATCTGCAGGCGGGAGCACAGCAGGCAACACTTGGGTGGATTCTGTCAGGCCTGCAGCTGGCACACAAGATAGCTGTGTCGTTGGAAACGCGCCTGCTTTCCCAGACAGTGCTGTCCCATGGAGGCCAGCACCACCCTAGTAGAACATGGGCAGCGGTCAGCTCCATTAATCCCTGCCAAGGGCCACTGGCACAGTCCACAGCCTGACCAACCATACATGGAGGTCCTGCAAGGGAAGCCCGTCGCTCCCATCAGGAAGGCCCTCTGCACAGATGAGGGGCGTGGCTCTGCCCGCGGTCTCCACAGCAGGAGGCGCCTTCTGCTCCTGGTGTGATGTGGGACCTGTCACTCTGCACTTCCTGGGAGATGGCTTTGTAGCCCTGCGGTATTTTACACATGTATGCTTCACGTTTCAATTTAAAAGTCTGCACAAGTGAGACAGGATTGACACCCCCAGCGTCTGCGGCATCGCCTTTGTAAAAGCTGTCATCCTAGAGCATAAACAAGGTGGGGAGTCTATTCACTCTCAAGCCTAACAGGCCCTGAGGTGTCGCGGCAGGAGCAGCTCCGGCCCAGCGTCCTGGGGGCAGGGGGGCTCCTGCTGCAGCCCCCGGCAGCCCAGGTGCAGCCCACCCCTGCCAGGATCCAGGGCAGTGACCGGCAGCTTCTCTCCTACCGTTGGAGCCCGGGGTCCATGCTCGCGAGGCCACGTGGGGTCTGGGCTCCTGGAAAGCCAGCCACAGTGTCGGGAAATGGACCAGCCCGAGTCCCCACCCCCGCCCCGGGGATGGCTCCAGCCCAGGCGCCCTGAGCTGAGGACCGGCCAGGTGGGAAGGGCTCCAAGCTCAGGAGCAGCTGTGACCCCACCCAGAGGAGTCCTGTTAGCACGCGCTCAACCCCCGCGAGGGTCAATGCTAACTTCTAATGCTGCTGCCCCAGCCTCCGCTCTCTGACGCGGCTTCACGTTCCTGCATTTGGATTGTGTTTTCAATCAGCTCAGGTATAGATGCCTTTTATAGGGAAAATAAGAGGAGAAGGAGGAAAGTAGCACCTTCAGCATTCAGCACCCTCCCCAGCACTGGGGTAAGGGGCCAGCCTCCCCTTCCCAGGTAGGAAATGGCCCTGGGCCACCGCCCCTCTCACCAATCCTGCAACTTGACACCACGCGGGTCAGCATGGCCTGTCTTCCATGTGGTGGGGTGGCCCACGCACTGCCTCAGTTACGGGGACAGCGGTGTGAGCTGGCCCAGGACCGGCTCCAGCTCCGCACAGGAGCCCGCCCGCGCCCTGCTCCTGTTGACATTTGCAGGAGTGGCCGTCTGGATTCCTAAGGAGACCCCCTCCCCCAAGGCCACCTGCACCCTCTGGGTGCACCTAAAAACGAAAGGCAGCAAAATGGTCAGACCCTCCACGTCCAGTCACTAATAGAGGAGAAATGATTTTCTCCAACGGAAAACAAGACGCTCTGGAACCCAATGTCGCAGACCCAGCGCTGCTGGAGGCTGCGCGTAACCACAGAGCAGCCGCCTTCCCCAGGTCCCGCCCCGAGGTTCTGAGCCCACGTGAGCAACAGACGTGGGGTCCTGACGGCTCGCGTCCATGGTGGGACGCAGATTCACAGAGGGCCCGTTCCTGAGCCTCGGGAAGCCCGCGCTCCCCCCCTGGAGGGCAGCCCTGCGACGCCGGGTCGCCCGACACCAACACCGGGAGGCTGGGATGCTCGGGAAGCGCACACTCATCCCACTCCCTGGAAAGCGCCTGTGTCAGGCCCCGGCCCCAGCGGTGGAGTGGGCTTGGCACAGAGGCCGTGGCCACCCTGATCCGCTGGCCACCTGTCCGGCCTCTGTGACAGGTTATTTCACCCTGGCCTAGGAACTACCTGTCCAAGCCCGTGAGTCTGACATGAGGGCTTCCGGGGCTTGGCTGCCGCTTCTCCTCGGCCCCCTTCAAAGCCACACCTCGCTGCAGCTGGCCAGGCAGCTTTTACCCCAGCAACCTGGTGCCTTACCCAACCAAAGAGGAGGGAAAGCCACCAGTGGGCTAACAGAGGGTGAAGTCGAGGACACGGTGAGTGTTCTAGTCGATCCAGTCTGGGGCTGTCCAGGCTAGGGAGCGGACCCACACAGCCACACTACGCACCACCAGTGAAAGGTGTGAACTTAGTAGAAACCTCATCACGTGCAGGGCGTCTTCCCTGAGTCAGGGAATCCCCACGATGTTCTAAATTAAAGTGACAGAATGACTCGGCAGGGAGGACCAAGGGGATGCATTATTCTTACAAACTCTGCGTTTGAATCAGGAGCTGGGAGACACAGGGAGGGGCAGAAAGTGCACGTCCTGGTTAACCGTGCTGTGCTGTGCGGTGCGGGCAGCTGTTTCTGGACAGCCAACATTGGCACGCACCCGAGCTTCTAGAGCCAGCCCGCCGCTGCTCGGCTGCGACGTTTTCTTGGATGAACGCTGCAAACTGAGGACAGTCGCTCACACGGAACAGTGTGACAGTCGTTGAAAGGTGACAACAATCATCTCATCACATTGCTGTCAGAGACAGCCTGTCCATCATTTTGTGGCCCAAGAGATCCCAGGGACACCGGGAAATGACAGCGCTGTGGCTCTGCCCGCCTCTGGCCCAGGAAGGCAGCTGTGCCAGCCCAGTCACCAGCACACCACCCTGCCCTCTGGAGTCCCGGCGGGGGAGGCTCAGAAGGGAGGTTAAGACACCCCTGTGTGTGCGACCGCAGGTGCAGAGGACCCCGGGAGACCTGGACTGGAGGTGGCTGCCGGCACCAGCGGGACACCAGCGGGTGCTGAGGAGGCGTCTCGACGGTGAGGGTGGGGATGAGTGTAGATCTGGGACACAGGACAGTCAGGGGCTGCGAGGACGCACTCCCGTGTCCTAAGTGGAGTCCACCCGAGCTGCCAGCACGACTCCTCCATCGTCCTCTCTCATTGCCTAGCCGAGGAGCCACTCCCAGGACCGCTCTGTCCATAGGAGGCCCCCAACCGCGGCCCCCCACCAGGAGGGCCACCCGCAGGAGGGCCGGGTCTGGATCACACTTGGCCCTGGCTCTGATGGGCAGGTGCCTTGATACCGTCTCTAAGTCCCCAGGAACGTCCATATGTCTCTGTTGTGACAGCAACAACGTCGCTAGGGTCCTTGCCCGAAAGGGGAGGGACCGGCTGGCTCTGCAGCAAGCCTGACCCCAGGGCTGGGCCTGAGCGGGCCTCAGAGGGCGGCAGTGCGGCTGCGGCTCCTGGAGGGCTTTGCGCAGCCTGCTCACCTGGGCCTTCTGTGGCCTCCCCAGAGCCCAGGGCCCAGGGCGGCTGCTGGGAGCTCCAGGAACAGAGTAAGGAGGGCCAACTGCAGAGCCCTGGAGCAGTGCCCATCCTGCACAGCTGGGCCCTGGGCACAGGCCCCGGGAGAGCTCCAGTGCACCTCCCCAGACAGCACCATGAGCAGGCGCGCCCTCCGCAGCCGCCTGTCACCAGCAGCCCCAGCCAGCACCCTGCCTGCGCTTCAGCCTCCCTGCTTCCCGTGCCGGAGCTCCCGGAATCCCCTCACCAAGGGCTCCCAGGAAACCTAACTGTCTTAATCTCTCTACAACACACTGAGTTGCTTATGTGAATCCTTCCTGCACGGCGCAGACTTAACTCCCATCCAGCCAGAGCCCTCTCCCCGTTCCCAATGAGGCATGAGGTTCCAGTGTGTGTGTGAGTGTGTAATAGTGCATGAGTGTGTGTGTGAGTATGTAAGTATGTGTGAGAGTGTGTGTGAGTGTGTGTGTGTATGAGTACGTGTGTGTGTGACTATGTAAGTATGTGTGTGAGTATGTAAGTGTATGTATGAGTGCATATGTGTGTGTGTGTGTGTGAATGTTGTGTGAGTATGTAAGTATGTGTGTTACTGTGAGTGTGTGTGTGTGAGTGTGTGAGTTTGTAAGTGTGTATATGAGTGCATGTGTGTGAGTGTGTGTGAGTATGTAAGTATGTGTGTGTGCATTACTGTGTGTGAGTATGTGTGTGAGTGTGTGTGAGTTTGTATGAGTGTATGTGTGTGTGAGTTTAAGTGTATGTGTAAGCATGTATGTCTGTGTGTGTGCGAGTGTTACTGTGTGTGAATGTGCGTAGTGTGAGTGTGTGAGCATGTGTGCGTGTGAGTGATTGAGTATGTGAGTGCTGTGTGTGAGTGTGTGAGTGCGAGTGTGAGTGCGTGAGTGCGTGAGTGTGAGTATGTGAGCGTGAGTGAGTTTGTGAGTGCGTGTGAGTGAGTGTGTGAGTGCGTGAGTGTGAGTGTGTGAGTGTTACTGTGTGTGAGTATGTGAGTGCGTGAGTGTGAGTGTGTGAGTATGTGAGTGCGTGAGTGCGTGAGTGTGAGTGAGTGTGTGAGTACGTGAGTGAGTATGTGAGTGCGTGAGTGTGTGAGTGTGTGAGTGCGTGAGTGTGTGTGAGTATGTGAGTGCGTGAGTGAGTGTGAGTGCGTGTGTGTGAGTACGTGAGTGTGTGAGTGCGTGAGTGTGTGAGTGTGTGAGTGTGTGTGAGTGTGTGTGAGTGTGAGTGTGAGTGTGTGAGTGCGTGTGTGTGTGTGAGTGTGAGTGCGTGCATGCCCAGGACCAGGTGACTGGCAGCCGGTGCACCCCTTGCAGTGTTCCCGTGCTGGTGAGCTATCAGTTCCCCTTATCGATACCCACTGGTCTCCTAATCCCCTTCCTGAGAGTCGGGGAGGCCCTGAAGGGCGCTGCAGGGCACCCCACGGTGGACAGAAGCCCCGGCCACCCAGAGGAGCCCGGGCTCGGCTGCGCCTCCGGCCTCCGGGAGGCGTGGAGCTGGAGTGCCCCTCACTCCTCCCAGGCACTGCCACGGGACCTGGCCCCGCGGGCACCACGCAGGCCTTTCCACACCTCCCTCGGCCGCACAGGGTGTGAGGGCCACCTCCACAGGCTCGCTCAGCCCCCTCTGGGTGGGCGCCCCACTCGAGAATGTCCCCAGCCATTCCTCCAGGTTGGGTCAGGACCTGGCTTCGTCTGGGCTCCGCGGTCATCAGCACCGGGCTGCTGGTCCCCAGGGTGAAGCCGGTGTGGCGCTGAGCCCCACGGCTGCTGCGGCGCACAGTGACAGTTGTGCACCCAGGTGCTCGCACGGGGCTCGCTGCTCCTAACCATCCCTGCGCCGCACGAGCCAGGAGGGTCCGTGTGGCCTGTGGGACCAGCATCTCCCACCTGGAGCACCCGGAAAGTCAGAAGGCAAAGCCCTGTGCCACCCCTGTTGGGTCAGGAGAACGTCACACTCGGCGCCCGGAGGTCGTCACTGCCCCTGAACATGGGCGGATCTCTCCACTCCTCAAGACGGCGAGGCTGGCATCTTCTGTGGCTCTGCACACGCTGGTCTTGCAGCCTGCTGTCCACCCCCCCTCGCTGCCGTGCCCCAGGAGCCACCCCCCTCTGCTCTCTGGACTGTGGTCCAGCGGGCTGAGGGACAGAGGCACCAGGCTGCCGTGGGGCTAGGGGACAGGGCTTGGCTGTGGCAGACACTCCCACGACCGTGGCTGCTACCCACGCCTCACGGGTGGACAGGCCATCACCCAGGATGTGGGACTTGGTGCAGGAGCCCTAATTAAGGAGATAGCTAAGATTGCGGTCAGCTGTGAGCCATAAGCATTGCCACCTTCCATGGTCTCGCGAGACTTGGCCCGGGACTTTGTGGATCGGGTCGGCGCCATTTGCATGGTCTCGCGAGACTTGGCCCGGGTCCTGCTTCCCAGCTTCCGATGGCAACCCACCAGGACACGACCTGGCGCCCTGCGTGAAACGGGGCTTTCTGGAATGACTGGGTTGGAGAAAGGGTTCAAGCACACAATGGTAAGGGTGGGTGGATTCCTGGGCATCACTGCGGGAGCCTCTGAACCAGCAACCCAGAAACCCCGGCGTGTATTTTGAACTGATGGGAAAAAAAACAAACAGCTTCGCTTGCTGGCAAAGGCAGGAGACCCCACCAAGACGCAGCAGCCCCCCTGCTTACACCAAGAGCTTCTCCTCCGCCACCTCTTCATGCTCTCCTCTGAGGACAGGCTACACCTAGTCGGTCAGCACTTCCCTGCTCGGTCCATGATGCCGTCTCTATTTCTGCATCTCTTTTGTAAAGCCTAGCGCGTGGAAAATAATTCAAAAGGTAGAGTAAAAAACAAGAAGGTTGTGACCCGTTTCAGGCACTGAGTGGGGGGCAAGGAGGGGTGTGCCCAGGGCCCCCTCACCTCCGAAGCAGAAGGCACAGACATTGAAGGACACGGAGTGCTAAGATGCCCAGGGAGGAACCCGCCTGAACAGCAGGTGCCTTGAAACCAGGACAGAGCACAATGAACCGTGTTTTATTTAGAGCATCATCAATGACAGGCATTCACAGGTAACATTTCCCTTGTATCCTAATTCATTTGCCAAGAAATTATGATTCTGAGAGCAGCATTGGTTTTTTTTTTTTTTTTTTTTTGGTTGTATGAGAAGCTATAATTAATGGGCAGTGCACTCAGTTCAGCTTGAAATGCTTCCTTTGATGGCAATCAGACACTTTTTCTTGCAAGAACTCGGGAAGCCGGACACGGCGCAGCGACGGTGGCGGTGATCTGGAAAAATCAAGGCAGGTCCCATGCGCCTTGCGAGGCTGGGCGCTCGTTTAGACTAAGGACGGAGACGTTGTGGCTCTTTTGACTCTTGGAGGACATTTTGTTTCCCTGTGTTTGGGTTCCGGTCATGCAGAAGGGACAGCAGCCCATTTCGATCTTTCTTCACCTCCGCATTCTCATTGTTCAAGTCCACGGTGGCCTTCACTTGGCCAATTGGCTCGTATAGCCCTGGAGAGGGCAGTCGGTTCTCGACCATTCCAAGAGGAAAATGTCGTTCCCCAAACTCGACCATGCTTAGGAGAAAGTCCCGGAGGACCAGAGTGGTGTTAGCCCCACGGGTCTTCACCGAAGCCCTCCCCACCGTCCACAGCAGACAGCACGCACCCAAGGCTCACGAGCAGACTCTGGCTCCAGAGCTTAATTTACTCGACTTTGCAAATAAAAACACAAAAACAGCTAAGCTGGCTGAGCAGAAGCAAGGTGCTATTTAAATGCATAACTAGTTCTTAATGCCAGTATTTATGAGACAGAAGATTTCACATACAAATCTTGATTCGGGCTTTCTCTAGACGATTGCAAGAGCTGACGAATCTGTGACTCTTGGCAGCAAGCTCACGATGGGCAGTTGCACCCAGCCCTGCCTTATTTACAGTATGTTTGCTATGATGGCTATTCTGAAAAATCTCTGGACTGCAGGACCTCTCACTGACCCCTCAGTAAGTGTGACCAGCTCCTCCCTGGACCTGCCGCGGCTCAGTCTGAGGTTTCTCAACCTCTGCAGGATGCCATTTTGGGCTGGATAATTCTTTGTTGGGAGAGAGCTGTCTGGTGCCTCCTAGGAAACTGCCTCACCTGTGGTTTCTGCTCAACATTTGCCATTAGCACCTTGGTCATGACAATCATAAAGGTCCCCAGACATAGCCCAAAGCATCCCAGGCACAAAATCCCTCCCAGCTGAGAATCATTAGTCCAGCCATACCGAAACACTTTTCTCTTTTTATAAAGACTGCTTCCTTCAGCTTCCAGTCTTTGTAGTTCCCTTAACTTCTCCATGAAAATCTCCTAATCATGCTTCAAAACCCAGCTCCAGAATGTCCTTCCTGTGATGCTCATCTTGCTACTTAAGGACGCGGTGGATTTCCTTGACAGTTACAACCCAGAGTGGTGTTCTTAAGGAGGCTCAGTGGATTGAACACTAAGTGTGGCGTAGGGTCAAAACGGCCTTTCAAATTCTCTTAAACAGCTTTAATCACCAGCACCTGAGCCTTTGGAAATCAGAAAGCCAGGAGAGACCATCCTTGGTTTTTCCTAGTTTCTCAACTCGGGCCTTTCTTTCTCTGAGGTGCGAGGAGTCCAAGTCTAGTTTGCACAGAGAAAGTGGCTATAGAGCATCCACAAGAAATTTTGCTCTTTCTTTGGCTCACACTACTGGAATGTCTATAATTTTTTTTTTTTTTTTTTTTTTTTTTTTTGTACTGGGGATTGAACTCAGGGGCACTCGACCACTGAGCCACATCCCTGCCCTATTTTGTATTTTATTAGAGACAGGGTTTCACTGAGCTGCTAAGCACCTTGCCGTCGCTGAGGCTGGCTTTGAACTGGTAATCCTCCTGCCTCAGCCTCCCAAGCCGCTGGGATTATAAGCATGGCCACCACACCCGGCCACACACAGTGAAGACCCACACTAGAGACCTCTTGGAACACACTGTTCTTAGAGGCCAGGCAGACAACACAGGGGTAAGCATGGGCTGGGGTGTGGCTTAGAGGTGGAGCGCTTGCCTAGCACGTGTGAGGCACTGGGTTCCATCCTCAGCACCACATAAAAATAAGTAAATAAAATAAAGGCATCGTATCCATCTACAACTGAAAAAGTATTCTTGCTTTTACAAAAAGGAGAAGCTCACGGTATCTCAGGTGCTGGACGTGCCGTGGACAGAACAAAGCAGCTTCCGGTGGACCAGCAGGTGCGGGGACGAAGGTACTGAGCTCCATAATGTAAGTAGCAGTGTCCTTCCGTGACAGGGACCTTGAGGACAGGCCTGAATGAAGAGAGGGGTGAGCCAAGGGGACAGTGAAGTCCCTGTCAGGTGAGTAACAGCCAGGGACCAGCGTGGCAGGACGGGTGAGGCCCTGTTGGCCATCGCAAGGGAGCTGGATGCTTTGGGCTTTGGGGACACTCAGTGTAGGAGCTCCTCCACCCACAGGGGGAGCCCCTGCTCCCACCTGGACCTGGGCCAGCGCAGCTGAGTCCAGCAGCCCCTGCTCCCAGGACAACCTCCAGCCACTGCTGCTGGTGCCCAGCAGGGCAGGGACAGGCCACCACCCCATCAAGCCCTGCAAAGCCTCCGGATTCCCGAGCCCCACCTTTTCCTACTGTCCGTGGCCACTACATTGGGGAAGGCTTTGTCAGGCGGCAGCAAAGAACTGGAAGAGATGCGAACTGCAGGCGCAGCTGCCGGGCCAAGGTCGGAGGCACAACCCCCTCGCCAGAGCCCGCACCTAAGAACACGGCTCGCTCGTGGCTGGGAGACACCGGCTGCCACCAGGGAGACCAGCGCCAGTTCCCGGCACGAGCACAGGACGCAGAAGGGCACGCGGTGGGACGTCTTCCCCGCCCAGTGACACAGCCCTGGATCTGACCTCAGGGATGGAAGGTCTCGGAGGAAGAGAAGGGTTACAGCATCCAGAGCCCTGCGCCTCCGTGGGGTGTTCCAGCCGCTTGCAGGGCCCTTCTGCCCTGGTCACCTCTGGACAGCCAGGCCAAGGGCCTCCTCCTCCAGCACCACTCCCACCACCCCCATCGTGAACCCCAGTGTTCCCCAAACTCCACAGCAATTATCTCTTGTCCAGCTCTCTGTGCAGTCACCACAGGGTTCCCTGGGTCGTTCAGCCGCCACCGCACAGGTGCTATTTAGATGCCTAATTGTTAGGAGCAGCACCGTGCTGCGTCAACTCTGTGACCCCATGAATTCAGTCCCAATCAAGCTTGCCCATACTGAGACCCTATACGAGTTGGACACAGTGGTCACAATTAAAAAAAAAAATACTTCTGTATTTTAACAAAAAATAGAAATTGCTTTAATTTAGAAGTTGATTTATATAAGTTTATACACATGAATGATATGTATTACATTTACAGAAAAACATGACTGATATGTTCACATAAATGTATACATGTGCATGAATTTATATGTATGAATGAATTTATGTATGTATGTATATCCAAGCATTCAGCTCTGAAGTATTGGAGAAGTTGTTTTTAATGGCAGAAAGGTGATTGGTGGCATGAAGGATCTTGTTTCTCAGTGGTGACAACACACAAAGATCAGGGGACAGCTGAATAATGCAGACAGTGAGTATCTAAAGGTCAGTTCATCTACTAACCACAGACAGAGAGCACCGAGATGCAGCGTGTCACATGGTCCCTAGGACACGAGGCGCTGGAGAGATATGAGCCTGCAGTCCCCCACCGCAGCGAAGCCTCCATCTAGATGGACGGGACAGTTCACATCTAAGACTCTGAAACTGAGAAAAAAACACACCTGCAGTTCCCAGCCTTTACAAGGACACCACCTAATTACACCGCAGTGAGGAACAAGTCAGTGTAAGGGTTAGGTCCCCCGTGGTCCACTCTATGGGCTGCTTTATCTCCTACTTAATTACCTAAGAGTAGCGCCCCAGGAGGTCTGCGGCTTCCCCCTGGCCCACTCACCCCTCAGTCCAGTACCCTGCCAAGGCCCGCATTTAAAAGGCATTCCTGTGATGAGAACTTGCCCCAAATAAAACACAATACTTAGTGCAAGTGAGGCAGCCATCTGACAGATACCTCAGGGGCACAGGAATACTTAATATTTTGTATATAGAATACAATATACATTGCAATATTGTAAGATTTAGAATACATCATATATAATGTCACCTTATATATGCATGATATTATTGTTTATTTGTGTGTATACATAAAACACCTTGTATGAAAAGCATTATCATAGAATTGCTATAAAATACTTTCCAAGTGCACAAATATGCAACAATATTACCTATTTGGAAACAAAAATGTAGGACTTTGTATATCTATGCAAATAAACATGGCTAAGAAAACAAAACAATAGAATTAAAAACTAAGAAATAAATTAGGCAACACCTTAGACATAATAGCCTGGATGGCATTGTGTGTGTGTATTGGGGGGGGGGGGGGGGGGGTAGTGGAGATTGAAGCCAGGACAAATACTCTACCACTGAGCTGCATCCAGCCTTATTTATTTATTTATAGACAGATTCTTGCTAAGTTACCCAGGCTGACCTTGACTTTGAGAACCTCCTGCCTCAGTCTCCTGAGTAGCTGGGATCACAGGAGTGTGCCATTGTGCCTACAAAAATAGTATATTATATGAGGCATCACTAACATAAAATTCACAAACTGGCAAAGCAAATAGATGGTCAGGGTGGCAGTCCTATTTGGGAATCAAGGGCACTTACTAGGAGGGGTGAGGGCCGATTCTAGAACACCAAGGACATATCATCTCTTGATCCCCAATATGTTACATTGTAACCATTGATCTGTGCTGTTTTCTTTATGGGTGTTACATTTCAGTTGAGACATTTATTACAGAGGTGGGTTCTCACTGGGTATAGACTTTATGATTGCTGATTTTCTTATTCTTGCTCATTTTATTTTCTATTTTCTGGAGTAAACAAATATTGCCTATAGTACTTTCATGATATTATGATGTATTTTTGTTGTTATTGTTTTAATTTTTTGTTTTAATTAGTTATACATGGCAGTTGAATGCATTTATGCACTGTGATATATCATACATAGATGGGATATAATTTCTCATTTTTCTGAGTGTACATGTTGCAGAATCATATTGGTCATGCAGTCACATATATTCATACAGTAATAATGTCTGTTTCATTCCACTCTCTTTCCCATCCCCATATCCCCGCCTTCCCCTCCCTTCACTTCCTTCTACCTAAACTAAGGTAATGCTATTTTTCCCTAGTGCTCCTCCCATCCCCCGCTTTATTGTGAATTAGCATCCACATATTAGAGAAAATATTTGGCCTTTGGTTTTGTGGGATTGGCTTATTTCGCTTAGCATGATATTCTCCAACTCCAACCATTTACTGGCAAATGCCATAATTTCATTTTTCTTTAAAGCTGAGTAATATCCCATTGAGTATATATACCACCATTTTCTTTATCAATTCATCTATTGAGGGACACCTAAGTTGGTTCCATAGTCTAGTTATTGTGAATTAAGCTGCTGTAGACATTGATGTGGCTATGTCACTATAGTATGCTGATTTTAAATCCTTTGGGTATAACCAAGGAGTGGGATAGCTGGGTCAAATGGTGGTTCCATTCCCAGTTTTCTGAGGAATCTCCATACTGCTTTCCATAGTGGTTGCACCAATTTGCAGTGCCACCAGCAATATATGAGTGTACCTTTTCCCCCACATCCTCACCAACATTTATTGTTGCCTGTATTCTTGATGATTGACATTCTGATAGGAGTGAGATGAAATCTTAGTTTTGATTTGCATTTTTCTAATTGCTAGTGATGTTGAACACTTTTTCATATATTTGTTGATCAATTGTATTTCTTTTTCTGTGAAGTGTCTGTTCAGTTCCTTAGCCCATTTATTGTTTTGGTATTTTTGTTTTGTGGGGTAAATTTTTTTGAGTTCTTTATGTACCCTAGAGATTAATGCTTTATCAGAGGTGCATGTGGTAAAGATTTTCTCCCAATCTGTAGCCTGTCTCCTCACATTATTGATTGTTTCCTTTGCTGAGAAGAAGCTTTTTAACTTGAATCCATCCTATTTATTGATTCTTGATTTTACTTCTTGTTTTAGGAGTTTTGTTAAGGAAGTCAGATCCTAGGATGATGTGGTGCGGATTTGCATCTACTTTTTCTTCTCTTAGGTGCAGGGTCTCTATTCTAGTGCCTAAGTCTTTGATCCACTTTGAGTTGTTTTGTGCAGGGTGAGAGATTAGAGGTTTAATTTTATTTTGCTACATATGGATTTCCAATTTTGCTAGCACCATTTGTTGAATAGGCTATCTTTTCTCCAGTGAATTTTTTGGCACCCTTGTCTAGTATGAGATAACCGTATTTATATGGGTTTGTTTCTGTGTCCTCTATTCTGTACCATTGGTCTACAAGTCTATTTTGGTGCCAATACCATGCCATTTTTTGTTACTACAGCTCTGAAGTATAGTTTAAGGTCTGGTATTGTGATGCCTCCTGCTTCACTTTACTTGCTGAGGATTGCATTAGCTATTTTGGGTTTCTTATTTTTTCCAATAAATTTTATGATTGCTTTTTCTATTTCTATGAAGAATGCCATCGGGATTTAATAGGAATTGCATTAAATCTATATGACGCTTTTGGTAGTATGGCCATTTTGACAATATTAATTCTGCCTATCCGGGAGCATGGGAGATCTTTTCATCTTCTGAGGTTTTCTTCGATTTCTTTCTTTAGTGTTCTGTAGTTTTTTCATTGTAGAGGTCTTTCACCTCTTTTGTTAGATTGATTCCCAGATTTTTTTTTTTTTTGAGGCTATTGTGAATGGAGAAGTTTTCCTAACTTCTATTTCAGTGGATTCATCGCTGATGTATAGGAATGCATTTGATTTATGGGTGTTATTTTATATCCTGCTACTTTGATGAATTCTTTTATTAGTTCTAGAAGTTTTCTGGTGGGATTTTTTGGATCTTCTAGATACAGAATCATGTCATTGGCAAATAATGATAGTTTGAGTTCTTCTTTACCTATTTGTATCCTTTAATTTCTTTCTTTTGTCTAATTGCTCTGGCTAGAGTTTCAAGGACAATGTTGAATAGAAGTGGTGAATGAGGACATCCTTGTCTTGTTCCAGATTTTAGAGGGAATGCTTCCAATTTTTCTCCATTTAGAATGATGCTGGCCTCGGGATTAGCGTATATAGCTTTTACAATGTTGAGGTATGTTTCTACTATCCCTAGTTTTCCTAGTGTTTTGAACATGAAAGTGTGCTCTATTTTGTCAAATGCTTTTTCTGCATCTATTGAGATGATCATATGATTCTTGTCTTTAAGTCTATCAGTGTGATGAATTACATTTATTGATATCCATATGTTGAACCAACCGTGCATCTCTGGGATGAACCCCACTTGACCGTGGTGCACCTTCTTTTTAATATGTTTTTGTATGTAATTTGCCAGAATTTTATTGAGAAGTTTTACATCTATGTTCATCAGGGATATTGGTCTGAAGTTTTCTTTCCTTGATGTGTCTTTGTCTGGTTTTGGTATCAGGGTGATATTATCCTCATAGAATGAGCTTGGGAGGGTTCCTTCCCTCCTTTTCTATTTCATGGCCTACTTTGAGAGTGCTGGTGTTAATTCTTCTTTGAAAGACTTGTAGAACTTGGCTGAGAAGCCACCTGGTCCTGGCTTTTCTTGGTTGGTAGGTTTTTAATGGTGTTTTCTATTTCATTACTTAAAATTGATCTGTTTAAATCATGTATGACCTCCTCATTCAGTTTGGATAGGTCATATGTCTCTAAAAATTTGTTGATGTTTTCAATATTTTCTATTTTGTTGGAATATAAATTTTCAAAATAGTTTCAAATTATCTTCTGTATTTCAGACATGTTGTGATATTTTCCTTCTTCATCTTGTGTTTTAGTAGTTTGAGGTTTCTCTCTTTTTCTCTCATTAGCACGGCCAGGGGTTTATCTATTTTATTTAATTTTTTCAAAGAAAAAACTTTCTGTTTTGTCAATTTTTTCAATTGTTTCTTTTGTTTCAATTTCATTGACTTCAGCTCTGATTTTAACTATTTCTTATCATCTACTGCTTTTGGTGTTGATTTGTTCTTCTTTTTCTAGGGCTTTGAAATGTAGTGTTAGGTCATTTATTCATTGACTTTTTATTCATTTAATGAATGCACTCAATATAAAAAACTTTCCTCTTAGTACTGCCTTCATAGTGTCCCAGAGATTTTGATATGTTGTATCAGTTTTCTCATTTACCTCTACAAATTTTTTCATATCCTTGATTTCTTCTACTATCCATTCATCAATTAATAGTGCATTATTTAGTCTCCATTTGCTACAGTAGCTTACATTTTTTAATTTTATCATTGATTTCTAATTTCATTCTACTGTAGTCTGATACAATGCAGGGTGTTATCTCTGTTTTTTTTTTTTTTTTTTTTTTTGTATTTACTAAGAGTTGCTTTGTGGCATAACATATGGTCTACTTAAGAGAAGGAGCCACGTGCTGCTGAGAAGAAAAAGTATATTTGCTCTATGATGGGTGAAATATTCTATATGTCTGTTAAGTCTAAAGTATTGATTGTAGTATTTTGTTCTACAGTTTCCTTATTTTGTGTTGTTTGGAAGATCTGTCCAGTAGTGAGAGAGGTGTGTTAAAGTCACCCAGTATTTTTACTCTTGTGGTCAATTTGACTCTGAAATTGAGAGGGTTTGTTTGATGTGCATGGATGCTCCATTGTTTGGGGCATAATTATTTATAATTGTTATGACCTGCTTATATATACTTGCCCTTCTTTGTCTCTTCTAATTAACTTTGGTTTGAAGTCTACTTTATCTGAGATGAGAATGGAAACCCTGCTTGTTTACGCAATCCATATGAGTGACAAGTTTTTCCCCATCCTTACCTTCAGCCTGTGGATGTCTTTGCCCAGAAGGTGAGTCTCTTGAAGACAGCATGTTGTTGGGTCTTGCTTTTTAATCCAATCTGCCAGTCTATGTCTTTTGATTGATGAGTTTAGACCATTAACATTCAAGGTTATTATTGAGATATGATTTGTATTCCCTGTCATTTTAATTATTTCTGGTTTTTGATTTGTCTTAGTTTCTCCTTTGGTTAAATTTTCATCTAGTGTAGAACCTCCCTTTGCTGGTTTACACTTTTTTTTTTTTCACACTTCATCCTCATGGAATATTTTGTTGAGAATGTTCTGTAGTCTAGGCTTTCTAATTGTGAATTCTTTTAATTTTTGTTTATCATGGAAGGTTTTAATTTCATCTTCAAATCTGAAACTTAATTTTGCTGGATATAAAATTCTTGGCATCATTTTCGTTCAGAGATTGAAATATATTATTCCAGAACCTCCTAGAGTTGAGGGGCTGGGTTGAAAAATCAGTTGAGATCTGAATTGGTTTCCCCCAATACATAATTTGATTTTTTTCTCTCACAGCCTTTATCTTTATTCTGTGTGCTGGTCATTCTCCTATAATGTGTCTTGGTGTGGGTCTGCTGTAATTTTGTACACTTGGGGTCCTGTAAGCCTCTTGTATTTGATTTTCCATTCCATTCTTTAGGTCTGGGCAATTTTCTGCTATTATATCATTGAAAATATTGTGTATTCCTTTGGTTTGTATCTCTGCTCCTTCATCTATTCTGATAACTCTTAAATTCGGTCTTTTCATGTTACCCCATAATTCTTGAATATTCTGCTCATGGTTTCTTACCATCTTCTCTACTTGTTCAGCTCTACTTTTAATATCATATATTTTGTCTTCATTGTCTGAGATTCTGTCTTCCAAGTGGTCTAGTCTGTTGGTGATGCTTTCTAGTGAATTTATAATTTAGTTACTGATTCCTTCATTTCAAGGATTTCTGCTTGGTTCTCAGGTTTTTTTTTTTCCCCCACAATCTCTAACTCTTTATTGAAGTGGTCTTTCACTTCCTGTATTTTTTCTTTGATTTCACTCCTTATACTATCCTTTACTTCACATACCAATTGAACTATATACAATCTGAACTCCTTCTTGGACATTTCTTCTACTGTGTTATCAGTGGCTTCTGTTGTTGAAGCTTCTTGGTCTGTTCACAGAGTGCTTTATTCCCCTGGTTTTTTTTTTTTTTTTTTTTTTTCACGTTGTTAGTGTGTTTTCCCATCTAGAAGTATGGATCTAAGACAGCATAAATTCTACACTGTAGACCTATAGTGTCCCTGAAGGTTTCCAGCACTTTACCTTTAGTGGTGAGACCAATATCAACAGCACCCAGTGTAGACAATATATAGCCTTAAGCCTAATAGCTTCCACTAAGGCGTCTACTGCTTTCTTGCAATAAACCAAAATGATGAGTTCAATAACCATCTATCGTACAAACAGAATATTTGTTAAAACGGTTTACAATTTTAAATGGTGTATGAGAGAACAGAGGTAGTATAGTACGCGATGTTCTTGAGGGAGAAAGAGAGAAGCTAGAAGCAAAAATCCATGGGAAGAGTGGAAGAGGAGCCAACAGAGACTGGCTGTTGGTTGGAGGAAAGTCGGAAAGAGAATCCAAGAAAACAGATGAAAGAGAGCAAGAATACGAGCAAAGAGAAAAAATTAAAGACATGAGAATACAACAAAAATGCAAAACACCATTCATATATCATTGTCCTCCACACACTGATGCATAAACAGCACCCTGTTCCAAATATGGTAGATGATAGATAGGCTTGGGCCAATGGGCCACCTCCCCCATGGAAATTTCCATGAGGAGCAACCTGGTTTCATTTTCCCCAGGCAGGACCCAATCAGCTTAAAGGTCGCTCTGTTCCTGAGGCAGGAGCCAATCGGCTTAAAGGTCGCCCTATTCCCTGGGAAAAGAGCCAATAGCGTTAAAGGTCACTCTGGTACCCCCCCCACCAGAAATCCCTACTTAAAGCTCCTGCCTGCCCGGAGCTCAGACACAATAGCTCGTCCCTGCTGAGAGGAAGCAGCCACTATGACAGCTCCAGACCCACCGTCTCCAGCCCGACAGCAGCTGCCCCAGCCAACAGCTCCAGAGAGCACAGCTGGCATGACCAGGCACCCACCCTCTGTCCAGAGCTCGCACACTCCCTCTCCCTGACTCCTCTCTCCCCGTACTTCTTCTACCTCCGACCAGCCATAAAGGCTGGTGAGTAAATCTCTTGGTGGCACGGTTGTCTCCGGCGTGAATTTTGCCCTTCAGTTGGTATCCCCAAATGGGTGCAGCCACGTGCAACCAAACCCGGAGTCTCCCTGGCCGCAGCCCTCTAGGCGTGGTGGCAGTGGGAGTGGCAGTGGTGGTGGGCAGCAGGCAGCGGGTCACCAGCAGCAGCTGCCACTGCACCTGGGGGGGCAGCATCACCAGGCTATCTGTGGGGGTCAGCAGTGGTGTCAGCGTCACTCATACCGGGACAGTGGCGTCTTCTGTGGCAGCCCCAGCAAGAAGCCCTCCAGGTGACCTTGGGGTGACAGCAGCGGCTTCAGGGCAGCCACGCTGGCGGTCTGTGGTTCTGTTTTCACTAGAGGGTCCACGATCACCACGGATACCCCCGGGATCCGTGTACCAGGAAAGGCACGAACACTCACAGCAGGTGGTTTCAAGAGTCTGGTGCAGCACCGTCTTCCAGGAGTGCTGGAGTGTGGCCAGCCCTGAGGAAGCTACTGTCACCCAGCAGCGCACCCGGGGTGCTCAGGGGAATAAACAGAGTCCCCACAAGTCCTCCTCCTGACCCTCTAGACAGCATGGAGATGGGACGTGGCCACCCTCTGGAATCCCCGCCTCCTCCGTGAAGCCACGCCTGGCCCCAGGGCTCCAGCCCTGCACACCCCCGCACACCCCTGCCCTCTTCCCCCTGCACCGTCCTGCGTCACCATCCTGTCTCCGGACACCCATGCGGCGCCTGCGGGGTTCTCAGGCCTCCACTATTTCCTTTCTTCCTGGTAACAGACCATCTCAAAAACAAATTGTATTTATTGCTGCTTTTCTACGGAGAAATGTGCCCTACCCAAGTCACCTCCTTTATGGATTTCTCATTTGTAACAGTGTGATACTTCTTTTTTATGGTACATGGGAACTACTTTCCCTTGATGTTGGTTTCACATAAGCAGAAATAAATATTACTGTACTAGCTCTGGAAATACAACTTACACAGAGAAAAATGCATTTTGTGTCTGAAATATTGCTTTCCCCAACTATTTTCATAAGCACTTTACACATAATATAAAATGCCAGATAATTTTGAAACAAGCACGCTACGCTGTGTCCCAGGCTGCGGAGGGAGGGGCGGCGTGTGCTGCTCGGGGACCCTGAGTGAGTGACGGAGGCAGACTGGAAGAGGAGCTCAGGCCACTTGAGCCCCAGGACCTCCGCAGGGTAGTGCCAGCTCCCCACACGCCGAGGAGGAGAAGCCGCGCTCGTCCTTGCTTCTCTGCTTCATGTAAACAGAGCCTCGAGCACGAGGAGGCGGCCGTGCTGGAGGGACCAAGGCCCAGGCGTTAAATCTGCCCGCAGCCCTGCTGACCTCTGGCTGGCTCGCTCTGCTGCGGCCGCCCTGCGAGCTCCGGGATGGTGCGGCCGCGCCCAGGCCCTTGCCCACCCTACGGCACTGGCACCCCCTGCAGCTGTGACGGCCAGAAGTGCCTGCAGACCTTGCCAGCTGTCCGGGAGAGAAAGCGGCACTAGATTGACAACCGTTGACCTGGAGAGACACTGCGTAGCCTCCGGCGCGGGGTCACAGGGCGCTGTGGTACCTTCTGGTCCTTTGTCAACACTGAAGACTTGGGAGTTCACATTGAAATCCTAGTTTCCTATATCCCCTGACGTACAGCACCTCCAGGTTCACAGTCTGCCCCGGTAGGAACCGGCCAGGCCCAGGCCACCGCCGTCTTTAAGGCACGCAGCCTCCCTCTGCAGGAGTCCAGACCTCGTCCCAAGGTCTCCTCGGAGTCCGTGACCGCTCATGACCCACCTCTCGCGGTTCCTCCCATCTTACGCCCACCTGCATATTTTGCACATTATTTTGCCATCACTTTATTCTTATAACTGAGGCTAGCTTGTCCAGGTCTGTGCAAACACCTACATACACACATATACACACCCACAAAGATATTTCAATTTGCAGCGTCCACTCCAAACGCACAGAATCTGGCAATTTCTGCTATGGACAAAATAAGTAGTGTTTTGGAAAATAAAATACAAAGAGCAATAAAGGGAATTACCTAAAGATCAACATTGAAAACCCTGCTCCCAGTGCCCCCACAGCCCAGGACAGCTCCCGGCCTCTGGTTTTCAGGGTGTGATTAGCACCACGGCTTCACCAGAAGTTCATTTCTCTGGTTTGGAGCCACTGGGAGAGTGTCACCGAGGCTCACTTTCAATCAAGACAACGGAAATGAGAACTGTTGCCCCTGATGATCTCCAAAGCTGATCCATCATGCCCACAGCATTTCCATAGCCAATAATGCACCGTATTGATCGGCTATTACGGAACAAGTTAAGTAGATTAAATGATGCCTCCGTTCATTTCTCAAAATCTTATTTAAATTGTTTCGGCCATAATGCTCTACCAGATACCAGGGAAAATCAATGAGATTAGAAATCTCGTCGCTAAACCTAAGTGGCCATGTTATTCCTTACCGTGTAATGAACGGGATTAAGATAACCATTATCCTCCCCCATCATTCATTCATCCCCACGCCAAGCGCAGACAGAGGGCGTCCACTGCAGGAATGGAGACAATAGGGAGGGAACAGAGGAGATGAAGAGAGGGAGGAGAGGGAAAGGGGGGAGTAAGGAGAAGAGAAGGCAAGGAAGGGAGGAAGGGAGGAAGGGAGAGAAGGAAGGGAGGGAAGGCAGGAAGGGAGGGAGGAAGGGAAGAGAAGAGAAATGAGAGAGAGGGAGCGTGGGAGGAGGGGCAGAGCTGGCTCTGTGGAGGTGACCACAGGCACCCAGCTCTGATGGGCAACGTGACACTAAAGACTCCAGAGACACCAAAGGGAGGAAGAGACCCCCACCCCCACAGCGGCAGGATGTGAAAATGTGCCCGAGCTGGATACGTCGCACACCGTCCCGTTCTGGTGGAGGGGCGACTGGAAACCAGAAGACCCCTACTTGGACAGGGCACCGCCCGTCCTAAAGGATTGCAAGAGCCCACTCTCCCTGAGGCTGGGGGCCTCTGCAGCAGAGACAGGCAGGCACAGAGCGGCTGCCTGCGCTGGAGCCTGCTGCCATTGGCCAGGCTACCCCTCTGCAAGGATGGCACCTCGCCCTACAGCGCCTGGCTTAGCCGATCCAGGAATAAGAAAGAAAAGCCAGCTGGCTGGAGACTCCACGGTGTCACCAGAGGCAGCTCCTGGACCGTGGATCTCCATATCCGTGGGTAGAAATAATGATCTTTTCTGTATGACTCACCCAGCCTGAGGTATTGTGTGATGGTAACAGAAAACAGGTAAGACACGTGTGCAGAACAAGAACAGGAAGGGGCAGCGTCACGCAGCTCCTCCTGCGCGCACCGCACACGTTCCCCACAACAGAGACAAGGCCTGGGGACGGGCGCAGCGCAGGCTGAAACCCTACCCTGCCACCCTGCAGAAACAGGGTCGGGAACACCATGGAGTCGCGTGGCACAGGGGCGTGCTGTGCTCAGTCTCTGGAGCTGGGCCGCCCAGCTCCGATCCTGGCCGCAGCCCTGGTTCACTCTGTCACCTTCCACAACACCCCTTGACTTCTCTCCTTTGCCGCTGCCAACTGTGGGGACAAAGAGCCGCTGTTCCCTGGGGCTGTTGTACTGGATGTGTCAGTCCACGAAAATTGGCGCCTGGCGTGTTATGTATGTCTTCAAAGAACAGAAGCTATTATCATGGAAGAAGAAGAAGAGAAAGACGCATTCTCTACGCACCTGCTGCCCGTGTGGGAGGGAGAGTCGCAGAGATCCCAGCAGAGCCCCAAGTGCCCAGGACTCCTCTAGAGCATCAGCACGGGGTGCAGGAGGCCAGGGGTCAGGAGGCCAGGGGTCAGGAGGCCAGGGGGAGGCCAGGGGGCCTGTGTGGCCTCTGGGCAGCAGGGCATGGAGGGAGGCAGCGGGTCCAGCTGTCCTCAGCTGCTAAGTCCTGCAGAGTGCAGCCCTGCTGCAGGGCCACCGGGGCCATTAGGGTCCAGTGTTTCTGCAGAGGTCACCGAATTGGAGATTAGGAAATGCAACTTCAAGCTCTGTCCTTGACTTTGGGTGAGGCCCACACAGCTTATTTACAAAGCGGGGACAGTCCTGGGAACCCGAGAGCCCGGGATGTCTGAGGTGTTGCTTTCTTGAGACGATGGCCGTGGGCCCCGCTGACCTGGGCCTCCTCCAGGGAAGCCACGTCAGGACCACGACTGGGGCCCTTGTTTGTTCTCACACTAGCACCCCACGTACGCGCGTCTCAGGGGTTGCGGCAGGCAGACCCCGAGGAGAAGGAGGGTCAGTGGGTTTCTGGTGTTCTTAGTCCACAGAGGTGGCCAGGGTGCACAGTGACGTTGGCGTGACCACCAACCAATAAGCCTTTGAGGTTCGAGTGCTGTGGAGTCTCAATGGCAGCCCTCAAGGGGGTCGGCTGTGCAGATGGCGCCAGTCTCCCTGCCCTAAAGGGGAAGGCTCTGCTCCCTGCAGCGTGGGACAGTGTGGGACAGGGTGCAGCACAGTCCTGCTGGCTGTGAGCAGCCCTCCCCGGGCACCCTCCAGGGGGGACTGTTCCCTGCGTGCCCCTGGCACACAACGGGGCCTCCCGCTCTGCGGTGCTGCACGGGCTGCCTCCCACCCCGTGGCGGGGAGGGCTGAGAGCCTGCTCCTGAGAGGCTGCGGTGCAAGAATGCCACGCATTTCTACTGCCTTCTGGCTTCCAGAGCAGAGTCGCCCGGGAGGGGAGACGGGTTTGCCCACCGGCAAGACCTGCAAGACCGCGGCAATGACCTTGCACCTTTGCGTCCCGTTGCTGCAGACCTAGTGGGAGCCGCCCCGCAGCGTGAGCCTTCCAGAGAAGGGTTTTGGGAAGCCCCCTGACTCCAGGGCAAAGCTGCCTCAGTGACCAAGTTTCCACCTGACATCTCTGAGCCAGATGCCACTTTCACGTCCTCCCCAAGCCTTCCTGCATCCTCACAGGCTCAGGCCCACGCTGGGAAGTCCCGTGTGTCTTCGGGAGCGAGGTAGACGGAATGATGTCCTGAAGCCTGGGAAAGACTCGGTAACGGAAGGGACTTTGCAGATGTGGTCAAGCTGAGAGGGATGGGAGGGGTGACCCTGGTGTTGGGTGGGCTCAACGGGGCACAGGGTCCCTCAAAGGCAGAGGTAGCAGGGGACAGAGAGAAGAAAGCGGGGGTAAGATGGATGCACTTGGGAGACCGTGGGGGAGCCCTGGGCCAGAGAGCAGGGGCAGCTCCCGGAAGCCGGATGAGGCAGGAGGCCTTTCCTGGGGCCACTAGGAGGAAGCAGCTGCCCACACCGAGACTTCAGCCCAGTGAGACCAGTTCAGGCTTCTGACCCCCAGAACTGTCTGTCAGAGAGAAGCAGAGGGTGCCGCTCAGAGCCACAAAGCCAGTGGGGTTTGTTACAGCAGCCACAGAAGGAGACGGAGGCATCCGCAGGTGGGCAGCCAGGCTGGCCTGGGCCCCACGGCGGCCCTCGCTGGAGGTGTGGAAAGCGACAACCTCCTCATCTTGAAAACAGGGCAGTGGCCACTATTCTGAGTTATTGTAACCATCACTACCCTTAAAGCCACGCCCAGCACGTGCCAGGGAGGAGATGGAGGCCGGCTGTTACGAGGACATTAGCATCGCTGTCCACTGCCCCGTGTTGCAAAGGAGACAGGCCACGGCGGCAGCTCCACGGGGAGTGCTGTTGTCACAGTAGTCTCTGCCCCACAATCTCAGGTGCCAAAGGGCTCCTCTCTAATTACAGAAGGTGGGTGGGGAGGGAGGCCTCATATTGCCCCCAGCAAGAAGAAACACGCTGAAGTCAATACAAGTGACAAATGCACGTCTCTGGGTGTTCGCAAACAGCGGCCTCACGTGTGCGGCTGACATCCTCTGCAGCCCTGCGGCCGTCCAGGCGTCCAGCTTGGGTGAGTGAGGGGCCAGGGCTCTCTCGGGCGCCGGCCTTGGCCCGCAGGGCCTGGAGAGCAAGTGTCCCTTGGCCTTTGTGTCCTGTGCACTGCCCTGGACTCGCCCAGTCACGCCCTGTGTGGACAGATGAGCAGAAAAGCCCTCCGCAGGAGAGTGGCAGAGTCTCCAGTCAGTGGGCACAACAGCCTCGGCAGGAGAACCACGGCGTCCTGTGCCACGTCCCCTCCACAACAGCCCCTGAGGCCGGCGGGCAGCGTGGGCCGGCCACGTGCCACTTCATGGGACTCCTCCTCTGTAAACCACTTCCTGTGCTGGGGCCTCTTCCAGGGTCGACACCCACCAAGGCAGCCTGGCCCTTGGTCAGGACCCCGGGCAGCCTGGTTGCAGAGCTCGGGGGAGGGACGGGTCCCTGGCCTTGGCACCTGCGCGTGGACTGCCCGTCCTGCAGCCACCTCCCAGGCGTCCTCTGTCGGCCCCGGGGACTGGGGGAGTAGGAGACCTGGCGCTAGCCCAGAGGCGTGGCTCCAAACCCCTCTCTCTCTTACACATGGAAAGCGCGGCAGCAGCCCCTCACAGGGCCAGGAGACTAGATGGGATGACGGCCCAGTCCTGGGTGGGGGACAGGTCAGGCTCATGAACAGGCTGCTCAGCAGCCGTCAGCACCACCACAAGGAACAGTCTCTGTTTTGTTCCCGCCCGGAGGTCCTGGAACTCGAGGGACCAAATTCCCAAGGGCACGAGGGACGCGCGCGCGGAGCTCCCCCATGTGGGTGCAGAGCTCTGATGTGGCTTTGTCCCTTGCAGCGTGCGAATGGACCCACCCAGCCCTGCAGAGTGAGGCCCCAAAGGGAAGCTCAGTGGTGACAGGTGCGGCTCTGGGGGGGGGGGTCTCTCAGAGGGACGCTCACCCAGGACCTGGGCCACCAGACAGGCTGGAACCAGGCAGGAGCTCTCCAGAGGGTCAAAGGCCTGCAGGCCGAGCAGCTGAGCTGCTCAAGGCCCTGGGCAGCCAAAGGCATCAGCTGCCCCATCCGAGACACCGAGAAAAGGGAGCCCAGGGACAGCCCGGAGAGGGGGCAGGAGGCAGGTCCCCGCCCAGCAAGGCTTCTAGACAAGGGGCCTGTGTCCCAACCGCACTGGGAGCCACACGAGGGCTGTGCCCTGGAGACAGATGGGGTTTCTCTTCTCGAGGCTGCAAGGGAGGGCTGGGAGGAGCCGGAGGAGCTGACCTGGGGTCCCAGGAGGACGACGGTGAGGGGCAAGACCTATGGTCTGGCGCGGGTGGAACTGGAGATGGGACAATGTCATCAGACCCAAAATACATCAAGGAGAGCTGAGGACCTGGAAAGGCGTGGGGTGGGCAGGGGCAGGGGCAGTGGCTGGGCGGCTCTGGACGAGGCATCTCTTCCCCTCGGTGAAGAACACTGGTGTGGCGCACAGTAAGCTGCTCTTGGTGGGGAAAAGAGGGTTCACCACGCACTCACACCCCTCTTAAGGCCCCCAGGGCCCCAGGTGTTGGGTGAAGGGGGTGAGCTGTGTCACGTCCTGAAGGAGCCCAGGGTGGCTGGGGTGGGCAGGACGCCCACCTGCCCGCTGGGCTCCCCTGCCTCCCTCCACTCCTCCTCCTGGCGACGAGCTCTCTCCCTCCAGCCCGCGCAGGGCCACCCGGCTCTGCTCTCTGCCTCCCGCACCTCACAGGCCCAAGGGCTCCGTCTTTCTCAAGAAGCCACCCAATGCCACTTCTCCCCACCCAGGTCCTCGGCATCGGCTCACACCCGTGATTTAGAACGACTTTAGAGGCTTTTTTAAAAAATTCTCCGAAAATAAGGGTGGACTGCCGAGTTCACTGAGAGGAGACACCGGAAACGAGACCCGGAAACCCGTGGATTCCAACCAAAGGAAACCGAAACGGCACTTTCCCGGGGTGACTCCTGTGATATAAGGCACATCCGTCCACTCAGCCGATGTTGCTTCTTGACTTGGAGCAACAACGCCGCGGGAGAAAAACTTGGAGGCAGAATGAAGATGAAAGGTTTTTTATTCTTTGGCTTTAGCAACCTCTCAAACTCTAACCCGACTCTTTCAGCAACCTCTCGAACTCTAATACTGACTCTTTACATCATCTGACTACTGACTCTTTACTTCTACTTCTTTACTTCCTTACTTTACTTTCACTTTTACTTTCTTAGAGAGAGCTTAGAGAGAGAGAGAAAGAGAGAGAGAGCTTCTTCTTTCTTCTTTCTTCTTTGGCAGCCTCGGCCTGACTCCAACCAGCAACTACTACTTCTTCTTTTATATCTCTTTGGTTTCTCATTTCTTTCTCTAGCTTCTTCTGACCGAACTCTTAACCGCTCTGACTTTTATTTCTTCTTCTGACTTCGTTCTGGCCGCTCTGACTCTTTTCTTCTTCTCTGACCCGAACTCTTCTTCCGACCGACTGAGCGACTGAACGACTGACTGAATGAATGCCGCTTCTGACCGCTTTCACCCGGTTATATACCTTTAGCTTTGCGGGTGCGTCATGTACATTTACAGGTGCGTCACGTGCATATGATCATTATCAGGTGGAACTCATGGCTTCCAACTAGCCGCAATAGCCATCTCCCTGATTGGGGCTCCTTCAAGCCGATGCGGCGAGGCTCCTGCACAGAGCCCCGCGTGGGCCACGCCGGGAAGTCCTCTCAAGCACGAGGCAACGTCAATGTCAATTCTGTTCTTTACGCCAAGACCTTTGATTTTATTCCTCCTGCCGAGGCCCCTCCCTCAGCCTCTGCGGGACCCTGATGTGCCCCAGGCTCAAACGTCCCTCACCGCACCGTGCCAATTTCAACAATAAAGGCAAACGCTGGACTTCCGATAGTTAAGAGCCAAAGCCCACCCAGTCTCACGGGAGAGATTCCCAAAACCACGGGCGTCACCCCCACTTTGGAGACAGCACTCGGCCCTCCACATCCTCAGGCTCCCCACGGGCAGGTCCGACCAGCCTCCAATCCAAACTAGCTGGGAGGGGAATTCTCAGGAATTTCTAAAGAGCAAAGCTTGAATTCCTATAAGGAGGCGCAGGCGGGCCCGCCGGCATGCCCCCACCCCCCCGCCGCGGGTTCTTGGCCCCCTGGGGTGCCCCGTGAGCCTCCTCCTGATGGTGGCAACTGTGCTGAGCGCGGATGGATCCTTCCTCCTGGCTGTCCCCTGACTGTCACGGCCACCCACTGCTTACAATGCCGAGTTTCAGGTACTGTGAGTCCTCCAGGGATGACTGACGTAGGTGGGAGGGACGGTGTGTGTAGGTCGCATGCGAATTCCACGCCACTGTTTGGACGTGGACTTTGGTACCCACAGGAGGACCCTGGACCCCACCCCTGGGGCTGCTGATAGACGGCTGTGATCCTCTGGAGGAAGAGGAAGAAACAGGAAAAGAGGAACAAGAAAAGGCAATGCAGAAGGAGCAACTGGGAGGGGGCAGCTCCGCAGCCTGCTCACCCACAACCTCCAAGGGAAGTTTGGGGAGAAGAGACAGAACCTCCCCTCCCCCGCCCCCATCCCGGATGTGCCGGGAGCCCCCAGGCAGCACCTGTGCCCTGAATTTTCATGTAGAAGAATCTAAGGACGCAAAACCTATCAGAGTGCCGCCCTCCACCATGGCAAGGAAACGGTCGGTGCACCCCGCTGCCAAGTCAGGAGCTGTGAGAAACAGAGGCAGCACCCTCAGAGCCCCGAGCCCGCAGAGAGTTGTCCAGAGAGTTCTGTCCGGTGGAGTCCCGGGGCCCGGTGAGGAGACCGTTGGGTACAAGGACATCTGGCCACTCAGCTGGGCAGGCAAGAAGATGGGCCCCAGGAGACACCGGTGCACAGTGGCCGCGGCTGAGGTCCAGCTGGAGCAAGCAAAGGAGGAACCCTCCCCTGAGCTGAGGCCAGACACCTCCCAAGGGACCCCGGGGAAAAAGGGGTGTCCAGAAAGTCCCAAAGACTAAAGCACTTTCCTACCTAAGTGGCCCGCACCATCACATGGCCACCCAGGACAGCGACGCTGCCCTTGGCAGCAGCTGGTCTGCACCAAGACATAGAGGGCACTTCAGCGAGCTCGTGTGGGGACGGGTGGCTGCACGTGCCGTGTTTAGGAAGTGAGCAACATGGCCTCACCCCAGGGCACAGTCACCTGGAGCCGTTTTCCTGGAGCAATAAATCCTGACCTAACCTGAACACAAAGCAGCGGTGACTCCGGTCCCCCAGGCTCATCTTGAGCAGGCTCGCCGAGCCTGCTGCAGCTCTCTCGGAGAATCACCTGTGTTGGACTTTCTCACCAGCGGCTTGGAGCCGTGCACGAGGAAGCCACGTGTTCACTAGTAGTCACGGCTCAGCGCCCCGCGGACGTGAGCTGGGGTGCTCTAACCCAGCAGGCTCCGCCCAACACTCCTCTAGCACTGGCTCCCGCACACCCCACTCCTCAGAGTCTCTCTGAGCAGTCTTGGTACCTTCCTGGGTCCCTCATTCATAAACAGGTGCACACAGGTGTCAATGTGTGTCCAAGCTGCATTTTGGTAAAAAGCGTGCTGTTACACTTTTGGAAACTAGACTGTGACACCACCCTGGGGATGTTTCCAGACCAGTCCGTGGTATGAACAGCTGCTGGGAGGGCTGCCCTCAGCCTTCCAGGGCCGGCAGAGCCGGGAGCAGGAGCCCCTGTGCCCAACACCCCTGGACGGCCTCAGAGGTAAAGGAAGCGAGTAGCCGACACCCAGGGTCGACCTCCACGTCCTGGTTACCCTCTGCCTTCTATCAGGTAGAAAGAGGAGCAGACTGTCTCTCTAGCACCCTGCCACTAGCTGATGAACTTGAATTTGAAAAGACAGAGAATCAGGCAGAGTGCATTGTGCTCAGGACCCCGTCCTGCCTGCCCTGTGTCCCCAAAACATGGGGAAACACCACAGCGTGCCCAGACTCTCCCACCGAGGGAGAGACAGAAGGGCACAGGCAGCCAGGGCGGGAGGGCGAGGGGGGTCGGGGCAGGGCCTTCTGGTGCGGTGAGCTTCCTGGTTGGTGAGAGTGCTCCTGGACACAAGCGGCGACCCAATCAGAAAGATGCTTCCGTAAACGGGGGACCCAACAAAAAAACTAACAGACGCGTGGACCAGGGGGACCATCAATAGTGAGGAGCAGGGGACAGGGGAGGAGAGGAGGAGAGGAGGGGATTCCAGAGGCCACGGAAAGGACCGGCCAGGACTGCCCTCCGACTCCCCGCTCTGGGCCCTTCTCTCCACAGAGGTCCGTCTCTGCCTCTGCCACCTGTGCCACAGGCCTGCTGCTGGCTGTCCCTGTGTCCTGCTCTTCGATCCTCTGCTGAATGGGGACAATGAACCCAGCACCCCGAGACGGCACCTCTATGACCCCAAATACCCTGATTCGCAGTCTGACTACACTCAAGAAGAAGTGCTGTGTCCATCTGCACAGGTGTATGTCACTCGGCTTAGTGACAGCGGGATCCCAGACACGTGTGGCCTCTCACATAGACTCACAAAGGCAGAGAGTGGGAGGTGGTAGCCGGGGCGCGGGCGGCGGGAGCTGCGGTCCCTGAGGGTCGGTGTGCCACACATCCTGGTGCCCACGGTCCACACCAGCACCGTCCACTCAGAGACACGACGGTGCTCACGTCTCATGCCAGGGGTCCTTGCCCCGAAAAACCAAAGACAAAGCCCCTGTGAGGCAAACCGACCGAGGAATGTAGTCAACACTTCCAGGGAAGAAAATTCCGACACCAGCTCAACCCCGTGAGCCTTGAGGACATTGTGGTCAGTGACAGGAGCCAGCCTCCCAGAGACCCGCACTGCACGGCCACCCTCCCGACGTGAGATCCCCAGAGCGCTCAGAGTCACACCGAGAGAGCGGAATGGTGGTCCCGGGGACGGGCGGGGAGGGGCACGGAGTGCTGAGGTTTGCAGGCCGGAGACCAAACTGCCGCGGGGGGCGGGTCACGCACTGTGACTGTTCCCAGCGCCAGGGGGCGCGCCCTTAGAAATGGCCCAGAGGGGGAGTTTTGTTAAATTGGTCTTGCCACAATTAAACATGAAACTTTAAAGAGAAAAACAGGATCCACGCTCTGAGGAACGAACCCATTCAGTGTGAGAACAAATGCCGTCCAGCCTGCTGGCCACCTGTCAGCCGCCCCGGTGCCGCTGTGCCCGCAGCCCGCAGGCCCTGCCCTCCCTCTGGGTGGTGAAGCCAGGCTGGGCTGCTTCCTCTCCTGGGAGGCCACGGCCTCTCGCTCTCTGGGCCCTGCTCGGCCACTTCTCCACCCAAGGCCGTCCCCCCACTGGGTCCCCTGACTGCAGACACAAGTTAAAAACAAAAAGGAAAAGCCCGTGGCAGTGATCATGACAACGCGGGAGCAGAGCCCCCTCCGATGTTGCCATCCGGTTCATCCTCGTGACTGTGAAACAGCCTTCGAGTCTTCACATCAGAGAGGAGCTTCAGATGCACCCTGGGTCACGGCTCGCAGCGCCTGTCACGGTGGCGAACGTCCACAGTGTCCGTGGGACGCCGGAACCCCGGTATGATAGAACGGCCCATGGGGAAGTGTCTTCCCTCGGTTGGGTCTGACGCTTCTGCAGAGGGCTCCTTGCTCCAAGGTTGCCAAGCGTGTTCTGACTAGGTATTCGTGGTTTCAAATGCCACCGATATGCCAGTGACTCAAAACTTCAGATCCTCAGCCAAATTCCTGCCACCGAGCTGCGGACCCTGGGATCCTGCTGCCCACGCGCCACTTGGCCGCCTTGCTGGCTTCCCATGGCCACCCGTGGGCTGCACCTGCTCCTTCTCCAGGCTGCACTTGGTCGAGGGCGGAAAGCTGGGACCCAGCCTGGCCGCCCCCTTTCCTTTCAGCCGCGGGGTCCTTCCACTGCCGAGCCAGCCCTCTTCCATCTGCCTCCTCCTCCCCACGCAGCCCGGGTCACCCCTCGGTGTCCCTCCAGGTCCTCCTGGAGACTGTTCAGTGCAACAGTGAGGTTTTATTTCTTCTAATTGCAAATACGGCCGTGTCTCCTCTGCTGGGAAGCCTTGAAAACATGCAGCTTCCCCAGCTTGGGAGAAACCCCAGAACGGCCCTGATGACCTTCCACACCCCCCACTCAGCCTTCCACTGTCCCCCCTGTCATTTTGCTCCTTTCTCTTTCCAGCAACACCCCGCTTCTTCCTACCCCAGACCTTTTGCTTGTGCTATTTCTAGGCCTGTGGTGACATTTCACCTCCCTCTTTAATTCACAGGATTCCTTCTCATTCCTGAAGCCTCCGTGGACAGGGGCTCCGCTCAGGGAGGTAGCCCCTTTCCCTCCAGACTAGAGCGGGTTCCGCTCCCCTAAGCTCTAGAGCAATTTGGGCGGCTCCTTAATACAGCTGAAATGAATGGTCAACGCACTTTTCTAACTTGGTGTCTCTTCCCAACACTAGCTCAGAGTCTTGGAGAGTGTCGACGTGCCTATCCTGTCTGCATCCCCAGAGCACCCCGGTGCCTGCAGGGACGCTCGTGGTGAGGGAGGGCGAGTCTGTGGGGTGCCCCAGGGGGTGGGTCCTCCACCCACTTGGCAGCTTCTGCCCCTGTTTCAAACCCTTCCAACCTAACTTCTCTAGAGGGGTCCAGACCTAAAGTAGTGGGGTGCCCATGCCTTGGAAAGTTCTGCTCCTAGTTGCTTTTGGAGGACACTTCTTGAGCTCAAACCAGCACCACACAGCTGCCAGCTGCGGGGCCACGGAGGAGAGGCGCCGAGTCCCAGGCGTGCGCACTGAGCGGTGGGGGGCGGTGAGGCCCCCACACCCTCGGCTCTGGCTCCTTCCGGGGCTCCAGCCCTGAGCCCCGCCACCACGGGGGGACTGCTCATTTGGACGGAACAACAAAACTGATTGGTTGGAGCTCGTCCCCCAGCCTCTCTTACATCTTGTCACCGGAAGTGCCACCCAGCACACCCCTGGTGGGCAGAAGCTGCCTCTGAGATGCCAGGCCTTTGACTAGATAGCTGCTGGCAGCAGGCTCTGCTCTCGGGGCTGGACCAGGTGCTGGGCCTCTGCGTGGACCTGGGCAGGTGCTCATCTGCAGAAGGACCCGACAGCGCCTTCCCATCCAGCGAGCGGGGGCTGGAAGTCACAGTGCCAGACACGCCCAGACATTCAGCTCTTTGTCAGTCCCACTTCTAGGACTCCATCCTACACGGAGAGTCGGAGGCAGGGGGTGTCCGTGTGCACCAGGGAGGCTCCTGGAGCCCGGGCAGAGGCCTTCTCGGTTAATAAAGCAACATGAGGATACGAGGAAGACCACAGCCTCCTCTCCCAGCAGACGTTTCAGGGTTAGCATGGTGGCCACCTCTACCACGTCCACCTTCTGGAATCTCAGCAAGCTGACCTTCTGTTGTGCCCCCTGAGATTGGCAAGGTCATGTGACGAGTTTCAGCCAATGCAATGGACAGGGGCCCTTGAAATTGTCTGCCCGTGACTCTTCCCTCCCATGCTGACCTCAGAAGCCACCTGCTCTAGGTGAAGACCACACAACACACGCAGCCCAGACGCAGGGTCCAAGCTCAGAGGAATTCCTCTTGAGAGTCCTCTTGAGATTCCCCTCTAAAAACTTACACAAAAAAACACCTGCATGATCAAGAAATTCGCATTTGAGGCATGAAGCTACTGCTATTGGGGTTTATTTGTGACTGCAGCACAACCTGTCCTATACTGACTAAATTTACATCAACATGCACACATTAAGATGGACAGGGGGTGAGTATTTATGATTCCAGATAGAAAAAACCACAATAAACATTTAAGAAGAGATGAACAGTATTCACCAGAGTGGCAGCAGTTGCTGCATCTGACTTGTGAAACACCAAGGGAATCTTCTCTTAGTTTTTGTAGGTTGTAGCTGATAGATGGGCTACCCCACCCCCGCAAGGGAAGTTTCTGTATCCTGAGCAAAGCAACCTTGTTTCATTTTCCAGGCAGGAGCCAATGGCCTTAAAGGTTGCTCTGTTCTCCAGGCAGGATGCTTTTCCCCAGGCAGGAGCCAATAGGCTTAAAGGTTGCCCTGTTCCATGAGCAAAGAGCCAATGGTATTGGGGTCGCTCTGGTGCACCCCCCACCATAAATCCCTATATAAGGTCCCATTTGGTCGGAGTTTGAGAGACACACACAACAGCTCGTCCCTGCTGAGAGGAGGCAGCCACTGCACCAGCTCCAGACCCACTACTTCCAGCCTAATGGCAGCTGCCCAGCCGACAGCTCCAGAGATCACAGGCAGTGTGACCAGGCACCCACCTTCCGTTCAGAGCTTGCACACTCCCCTGTCCCCGACTCCTCTCTCCCACCAGAGCTTGCACCTTGCACACTCCCCTCTCCCTAACTCCTCTCTCTCACCAGAGCTTGCACACTCCCCTTTCCCTGACTCCTCTCTCCCACCAGAGCTTGCACACTCCCCTCTCCCTGACTCCTCTCTCCCACCAGAGCTTGCACCTTGCACACTCCCCTCTCCCTGACTCCTCTCTCCCACCAGAGCTTGCGCCTTGCACACTCCCCTCTCCCTGACTCCTCTCTCCCAGCACCTCTTCCACTTCTGACCAGCCACAAAGGCTGGTGAATAAATCTCTTGGCTGCACGGTTGTCCCCAGTGTGATTTTTGCCCTTCAGTAGCAATTGTTTCTCATGCTTTCACAAGCAAATCGTATCTGATTTCAAAGTAAATTTTATAAGTAATAAAAACACACAAAATCAGACCCAGCCAAAGCCATCCCAGAGGTTGAGCTTCTGGCCCTGAAGCCATGTCACCATGCTGTGGGTGCACCCTGGGGAAACCCCGCATGGGCTGTGATGGCAGGTGGGGGAAAATACGCACTGCGAAGCCAGGATCATTCCGAACCTGAAGCCAACCAGCTCTAGCGCTTCCCTATGTGTGCCAACAATCTCCTGTTCCTAAGCCCATTTGCGCTCTGTGTTATTTGCAAACCAAACATCCCGAAGTTCTGAGTGGATGTGTGCTTGCCTGCAATGGTTCAGAGCCTGATTCCTACACCTGCTGGTAGCAGCGCTGGGGATGTCTGCTGACTTAAGATGGGTATGCTGCCTGGTGGTTCACTTTTTGAATGAACTGGTACTTTTCCAAAAGATCATTTTTAACCCCCAAGTGGGCTATATTGCAGCGACCATCCCTTAGGCAGAAGATCATTCCATGACAGCCAAAGTCCCCGTTTGGCCAGTTAAGCTGGCCCTGCCTTCCTGGGCTCGGCAGCCGCGGCGGCTGGCCCTGTGAGTGCAGCATTAGCTTTCTGCCTCAGGAGCAGGTAGGTGAGACAGACGGCGCTGGTGGCTCCAGATGTGTGATCAAAGCGCACGCTCCAAGGGCTTTCTGCCGCGCGTGACTTCTCCCGACATGAGCTCGGCACCATTCGCTGGAGCCAGCCCGTCTGTTTCTGAGCCTTTGCCATTCATTGTGCAGATCAACGGGTTTATGCCTGTTTGGGGAGATGGATGCAGAGCTTTGTCACCAGCGGTTCCACACGGCAGGCAGCTGGGGGAGCTGTGCAGTGTGCATCAGTGCCACCCGAGCAAGTGCCCGGGTGGGTGGAGACGCCTCCCTTGAACTCCTCCCTGGCTCTGCCCTCGCCTGGTTGGAATGTACAAAGGTGCCGCGGCGAACGCCCGGCCCGGGGCACGTGGCTGTAGGAACAGCATGGAAGAAGAGGCAGGGGTCTCGGGTGTGGACCAGAGGTGGCCACCTGCCCAGCGTGGGCCGGAGCCCCGACACCGGCGTTGTGACTGACTGTAGTAGAGTTCAGCTTCTAGACCTTGAGGGACCCCCGGCAAGACCGTAGGTTTCTGGCTTTTCTTCCTAACATAAAAACGCCAGCCACGCCAGGCTCTGGACCAACACTGAGGACCAGCCCCACCTCCAGCGGCCTGAGCGGCTGGCCGCACACCTGGGGGACCGCCCTGCTGCTCCTCCGTCGGTAACACCCTCCTTAAAAGCCAGTTCTGCTGCACTTCTGCTGCAGACGGTGGGTGCTGAGGAGGCGCCTGGACAGGAGCCCCACCGCCCGGCACTGCTGCTCTTAGACAGCACGATCCACAGGGACCCCACTCCAGAGGGGAGCCGCCATCACCCCGTCCTGCTCCTCTCCCTCTCTCTTGCCTCGGAAGGCCTCCAAGCATGGCACGCGTTGTCCGTGTGGGAGGCGATAGATAGATGGAAGTTCCCGTGTCCTGAGCAAAGCAACCTTGTTTCGTTTACCCCGGGCAAGAGCCAATGGGCTTGGAGGTCGCTCTGTTCTCCGGACAGGATGTTCTTTCCCAGGACAGGAGCCAATAGGCTTAAGGGTCGCCCTGTTCCATGGGCAAAGGGCCATTGGCGTTGGGGTCGCTCTGGTGCACCCCCCACCAGAAATCCCTATGTAGGTCCCGTTTGAGAGACTCACAGACACAACTGCTCGCCCCTGCTCAGAGGAGGAAGCCACCGCAGCTTAGACCCACTGTTTCCATCCCGACGGCAGCTGCCCAGCCGGCGCGACCAGGCACCCACCTTCCTTCAGAGCTTGCACTCTCCCCTCGCCCTGACTCCCCTCTCCTAGCACCTCTTTGACCACCTCCGACCAGCCACAAAGGCTGTTGAATAACTCTCTTGCCTGCACGGCTGTCCCCGGGTGATTTTTGCCCTTCAGGAGGGGACCACGCTGAGGGCCATGGAGTGTCTTCTCGCCTCCCAAGCTCACCTCAGAACTCACTGCAGGGGCTGGAAGGGAAAGTCACTTGCACGCAACAGAAAGGGTGACCGGGAGCTTCGGGTTTCTCCCCGGGGTCTCTGCGCAGGGTGTCAACTGGGCACAGGTGTTTGCAACAGCCGTTTTTAAGAAATCAACGTCGCATCTCCATGGGGGAGTGGTAGTATGTGCGCTCGCACGTGTGGGTGTGCGTGAGTGTGTGACGGGGAGACATGGCGTGTGCGTGTGACAGGTGACATGGCCTGCATGTGCTGATGTGATGAGCTGCGGTAGGTAGCCTCTGCTGGCTCCCCGCACCGGCCCTGTCTGCCCAGCTGTGGCGAGGTCTCTGTCCCCGCGGGCAGCTGTCCTGCGCAGCCCGGGGCTGCAGTTCTGGGACTCCCCTGGCCAAGGACCCCCTCGTCCTGGCCTGCGGTGGTCGGCCACATGCCCCCGTCCAGCCTGCAGGGATCCCTGAGCTCCGAGGGGAAGGGCACATCGCCAGGTCCCAGGGCTCTTCCGCCGTCTGACCCTGCAGGAGCCGTGGCACAGCGTGAACGTCGCAGAGGAGCGGAAGCCACGCGCTAATCCCCGTCTGCAGACCCCCGGCCTGGCCCTGCCCTGTCCTGGAGAGGCCAGTGACCTCCACCTTGCTCACCCCGACTCGTTCCAACGCCCCCGCCCACCGTGCTGGCTCCTCGGATCTTCAGAGCTGGTAGAACTGCTCCCCGCCGTCCTCGTGAACTGGATGACGTCTTCTTCACACGTGCTCATTTTCCAGATTTTTAACTGACAGGAGGTTGTGCATATCCGTGGGGTGCAGTGTGCTATTGTGACACAAGCAGGCAACGTGTGACGAGCAGATCGGCGTGACTGGCACATCCAGCACCTCGGACACGCGCCGTTTCCTCCTGGCGGGAAATCCAAGACCTTTCCTCCTGGCTCGTCCACGGAGAAGTCGCTGCGAGCCGTGGTCAGCACTGCGCCGCGGGACCCTAGAACCCCGCCCAGCCTCTGGTGACCTCGGCTCTGCTGCCTTGAGATCAATGCTGTAGCTGCCACACGAGGTGGGACGCAGTTTGTCTTCCTGGGCCCACTTACGTCACTTGACACAATGTCCTCTGGTTCCACCCACGTCCGGCCGGTGACAGGATTCCGTGCCTTCTGTGCCTGGATGGCCTTTCACAGTGGCCAGGTGGCACGTTTTATTTACAGTCACCCCTCAGTGACAATCACCAGGGAATGCAGGTCAAACCACAGTGCGATGTCACCCCACTCCCGTTGGAAGGACCGTTCCCAAAGACGACACCTCACGTGCTGAAGAGAGCGTGCTCCGGGCACCGCTGGTGGGGACGTGAGTGACACAACCACGTGGGAAAGGCAGCGGGGCTTCTTCAAAACGCAAAAGCCGGGACACCCAGGACGCCGCACCCCCACTGGGTGCACATCCACCACCCAGAGAGCCGGCCTGCCTGAGGGACAGCTGCACGGCCCTGGGTCCTGCTGCAGGGTCCGCCGCGCCTCGGCACGGGAGGCCTGGCCTTGCCTGCTCTCGGGCCGTCGGCCAGCGCGGCCCTCTGTGCGCAGGGTGTGGGCGGGGACGGCTCTGCGGCTGTGGGTGGCCACTCACTGAGGCCTGGCCCGGCTCCTCAGGGCAGCGCTAGGCTGCCTCCCCGCGCATGCGTCCCCGGCCCGTGCAGCAGAGGCAGATCCCGGTGTGATTCTGCCTGGGAGGGTCAGCCCCAGCCAGGCCGTCTCTGCCCTTGCCTGGCGCAAGGCGCAGACGCGCTCAGGTGGCGACGCTTCTGGGTCCTGGAGTGGTGGCCAGGAGCCATGCTTCCTGCTGACAGGACGGAGGTGAGCCAGAACCAGAACTGACCCCCACCCAGAGAAGCCGTGGCTCCGCAAGGCCCTCAGCCGGCCCGCCCTATCCCCCCAAAAAACAACAACGATGATTTAGGTGGATTCTACGTGGGTGCGTGTGTGCATGCTTGGGTGCGTACCTCATTCCTGCTCCATGGATTCTTAGAATCGTGTTAAACACACAGAGTGTGAGATCCACCACCTTCACTGTTTCCAAGCGCACGCTCAACAGTGCTCACACACCACACCCGTGCAGCTGTCACGGCCACCGTCTCCAGGGGTGAAACACTGTCCCCACTGAACACCCTCCCCAGCCCCTGGCACCCTCCCCTCTGTCCCATCTGGAGACCCAGGGCCCTCCTGTCTGGGGAGTCCTGTGGACCCGTCTCCCTGTGTCTGACAGGTGCATGGCCTTGCGCAGTGTGACCGTTACCAGGCTCTTCTGAGTGATTTCACGCCTGTACAATTTACATTTGTTAGCATGTGCATCAAAAATCCAATTTGTAGCCGGGCGCGGTGGCGCACGCCTGTAATCCCAGCACTTGGAAGGCTGAGGCAGGAGGATCGCGAGTTCAAAGCCAGCTTCAGCCGTGGCATGGCACTTAGCAACTCAGTGAGACCCTGTCTCTAATAAAATACAAAAAAGGGCTGGGGATGTGGCCCAGGGGTCGAGTGCCCCTGAGTTCAATCCCCGGTACCAAAAAAAAAAAAAAAAAAAAAAGTCCAATTTGTATGATTTGAGATTTTCACAGTAAGGAAATACAACATTTGTGAGAAAAAAATTGTATTTCCCCCCCATGTAACGAAGTGGGTCCCATCTACAGCCGGAGCTCGGGGCTTTTCTTTGGGGCGGGGAGTCCGTGGCTCGCAGAGGAGGAGCCACGCTGCATATTTTAAGCGGAGTCAATGTACACTTTCATGCCAGCCCCTGCGTCCCGCCGCCTGGGCGGAAAGGGCTCCGGTCCCCCACCTCACATTTGCATCCGGGCTCTCCAGAGCCATAAATCCAGCCGCCCTGTCCCGGAGACCCTGGGAGCACGGCTCTCCTGCCCAGGCCTGGCGACGGGCCCACACATCCTTGTCTGTGCCGCTGTTCTGCTCCCCTGATAACAGGGTGCAGATGTCTCCGGGAGCTGGGCAGGAGGTGCCGGGCACGTCCCTCCTGGAAGGGGGCATTGCAGCGGCAGAGGGGCAGCTCTGGGCACGCTGGGCCACTCCCCCAGGGCCCACCGAGCCCAGGTCCCAGGGCCCTGCCGGGGCGGCAGTGCCGCGGCTTCCCTGGGCCCCATTCATCTCAGCCAGCACCTCGTGGAGCGGCGGGGACACAGGCTGACAGAGCGTCCAAGATTCATTGCCGTTCCCGGGAAAGGAAGCAGGTGGAACAGGACTCTTTTCATCCCGCGGGCAGGGAAGCGAAGGAAGCCGCCGTCTGTGAGAGCAAACGGGGGGCGCAGGCTGCTCCTCTGGACACCAGCCACTTCCACACCCGCGCATCTCAGAGACAAGCGGCCTTTGGACAGGGCCAGCCCGCTCCTGGGGGTCTGTCCTCATGGAATAGCCAAATAGAAAAGGCACGGTCATCGTGCAACCTAGCATCCCGCCTGGGAAGGCTCCTGTATGCCTGGGCTGAGCACCAGGGGCTGGGACACAGGGGTAAACCAGAGATGCCCGCGGCAGAGGGAGGCAGCCCAGGACGGGGAGCAGCTGCAGCAGGCCGTGGAGGCCCAGTGCAATGCAGGCTGCAGCACGGGAAGGACCCACAGGGAGCGGTGGTGGCCTTGTCTGTGGGCACAGAAAGCCTTCCCTCGGAGGAGAGACGGGAGCCGAGGGCTGTGCGTGGAGATGGGGATGCAGCAGAATGTTCTAGGCACAGGAGGAGCTGGTGCAAAGGCCCTGAGGTGGAGACTGGCTGACCTCTCCCTGCCCCGTGAAGCCAGCTCCCATGGCTGCAGCCTAAAGCTGGTCCCCTAACGCTGCTCAGAGCAGAATCGGCTCCAAGGAAGACCAGAAGCCATCGGAGTGTCCGTGAATGCCGAAACTGCTAAAAGGTGACAGAGGTGGGCAAGTCAGAGAGGAAAAAGGAGAATCTGGACGTGCCTGTGGCCAGTTCAGCCACAGAGCTGCCTTCTGGGCTTCTGACCAGCCTCTCGGCCGGGAGGCTGAGCAAGCGCTGAGCCTCGGTTTCCCCACCTGAAGAATGGGGACGGGGCAGCAGCACTGCCAGCAGAGCTGTGACGAAGTCGCTGAGGCATAGGACGAAGGAGGCGCGGGCCAGGTGGGCAGGCAGGGCAGGGCCGGTCAGCCAGTCCCGTCAGCCAGTCCCGTCAGAGACACAGACCTGGCGCACAGCTTCCTTTCTCCAAGCGTCTTGTTTAAAAAACAACCCAAAGTGCGATCTCCAGGTCACCTGGCCCTGAGCCAGAGGCCAGGCCACCCGCACTGCAGGGGCTACTCTTCAGCGGCAGGCGGTCACAGCACTGCACTGATGCTGATTGTCACCGTGGGTTTATTCGGGGACCTGGGTCTCCCCACCCTCCCGACCCCGCGCTGCACCCAGGGCCTTAGAGAACAACAGCCGCCCCAAACCACCACCCACGGGGGCCCAAGGCCACAACTGCAAGACACGACCACGCCGGCATCTGGTGGGCGCATCCTGGTGCACAGAGAGCCAGGCGGGGTCACCACCAGCAGCCCGAGGGACCTCCAGGACCCTGCAGAGACGCACGTGCGCGCGGCGTGCCGGCCAGCCTCCTGCAGGATTGTCAGGGCTGTCACATGTCTGTGTCCCTTAGCTGCTCTGTGACAGAAACAGGCCAGTCAGCAAAGGGAGGGGAGTGACCGGCGTGTGTGGAGGGCGGTGAGCGCCACAGCTCAGGCAGGGAAACAGGGGGACCCGGAGAGCCCCGATGACGCAGTGGTGGCCACACCTCCGTGTGCACGGCCCGGTCAGCGCCGCGGGCAGGAGCTGCCACAAGCACGCTCCCCCCACCCCTGGCACAGTGCCATGGCCACGGCTCTGCTGAGCCCTCCTCACCGCAGCCTACGCTGCGTCCTTAGAACCCTTACAATGCGCTTTCCACCACCGCGACCCCCGGGGTCTCCCACCCACCCTCAGGCATCCCATGGCCTGTCTGGAAGGGGCTCTGCCCCTCCCTCCGCCTGCCTGCCCACCTGCCCAGTGCCCACCCAGTTGGTGTTCAGTGCCCTGTTCTAAGCGGCTTCCACGACGAAAAGCAGACCTTCTCTCCTCTTTCTTGGTAAGAAACCAAGATCCAGCAACTAACGAGCCTTAAAATTGAGCTGTGATGAATCTCGTGCCGTGCTGGTGATCTGAGTAGAATGATTCCAGGGAGGCCGGGCAGCGGGGTGTGTTTAACCCTTTGCTGCATCCAGGGCACCCTTGGGAAGAAGTGGGTGGACAGACCAGGTGGCCACACTGTGAGTGGCTGGGCCCGGGCCTCAGTGACCCCGAGCCTGCCAACTTAAACCCTAGAGTGCGTAAGAGCAGGCTCCGGGCCACTGTGTCACCTCTCTGCCCGGTGAACAGTCCAAGGGCTGCCACCTAGGAGGCACCTGGTGCTGTGAAGGCCCTTCAGAGTCTCAGGGAAAGACACTGGGGCTGTGATTGACAGCCCCTTATTTGCACGATATTGATAGTCTCCCTCTTCCTCCCACCCCCCGACCTGTCTCCTGGTTGGTTTTTTTCTCAAAGACCCATGATTCACCTCAACAGGCCCATTGTCCACAGGGTACTTCCAAGACCCCAGTGGACACCTGCAACTGCAGACAGAAGCCAGCATGTCTTTTTCCACATGCCCACAGCACTGCCACATAGCACCAGTCACTCTGCCTTTCCATGTTCAGTGTCTGAGGCCTCCTTCATGTCATTGTCCTACAGTGAGGGCCACTGTGAGTAAAATGAGGGAGATTGAACACAGGACTGTGATATTGTGAGAGCCACTCTGACAACTGGGATGGCTACTACAGAGCACTAACGGGTGGGTAGCTTATACAGGGCGGATACCCTGATCAAAGGGATGATGCACACTCCAGGCAGGACAGAGCAGATGATGCAAGATTTCAAGACACCGCACAGAATGAGGAGCAATTGGAAACTTCTAAATTGTTTGTTTGGGGAATTTTGCATTTAGAATTTTCAGACCATGCCGACTGCAGGGAGCTGGAAGAGCAGAAAGCAAAAGCAGGGAGGAAGGAGGACCACTGTACCACAAAGGAAGGATATTCTCCCCTATTCCTTACGCACCACAGAGAAAGGCCAGCCCTACCTTTCTGTCTGGATTTCATTAGCTATTTTGTTTAAAAAAAAAAATACTTAATCCATTTTTTCAAGCAGCAGCATACTTGGTGATAAACATATTTAAATTGGATACTTAAGAAGCAAAAGACTGTGTTCCTTAATCATTTATGCAGGTCCTTGCTTCTTAACTAGGGAAGAAGTAACAAGGATGAGTTGTCGGGTCTGTAGCTACATGTCTTAGATAATAGGCTTCAGGAAAAATGTCTCTCCCTCCAAGGAGGGAAAGCAGACGTGCCTGCGTCGCGGCCGCTCTGTCCCCAGCCGCTCCTCCTCGACACCTCCACTCTGGATAGGAAAACAGACCCAACCTCCAGGCAGCGACGCTTCCGCAGCCACATGGGCTTCACGACCTCTCCCCTGGTAGCTGCTCCAGATGCTGGAGCCCCACACACGCACGTGGTCTAGCTGCTTTGGAAAGCCCCGGAGACAGCTGAGAGCCGTCACTGGCGGGGTCTGCGGTGCTGCCCCTGCCCAGGCGGAGTGCCACCTGTGAGGTTTGTTACTGTTATTTCATGTGACATTCGTCTCAGCAGGACGGGGAGCCGGACTCCCAGCGAGGACCGGGAATGTGCCTGAGGTGCAGAGAATAGAGAATGAGGGCCTCGGCCTGCCTCAGGCCAGCCGGGCTCAGCCCTGGCCGTGACTGAGAATGGGGACACTCTGCATGATGGCACCCAGAACTGAAAAACTGCCAATTAATTCAAACTTGCACAGAACCTGGTGTAGGGCAGGTGACAGCATCTGTGAGCTCCATGCACCTGCCACCAGACTCCCCACCTGTGACTGACAGCCCCCCACCTGCCCGCCACCACCTGTGATCGACAGCTCCGCCCGCCCCCACCTGTGATCGACAGCCCCACCCCCCCCCTGTGATCGACAGCCCCGCCCCCCCCCCACCTGTGATCGACAGCCCCCTGCCCCCCACCTGTGATTGACAGCATCCACTCTGGACCAGCACAGCCCTGGCCTGGCTCCTCCTGGCTCTTCCCAGCTCTGGAGACACCAGGAGCAGCAGACCTGTGAGGCTGCTTCTCTGTGGGTCTTCACAGAACTGCTCCAGGGAACTTTCCTCTCCTCCTGTGACAAGCCAATGTCTTGTCACCCTCTTGTGAAACATGAGGGTCATCAATTAGTGCCAAAAGCATTCCAAATCTAACAAAAAACCTCAGACACAGCCCGGCCCGGTGGTGCATGCCTGATCCCAGGTCCCGGGGAGGCTGAGGCAGGAGGATGGCAGGTTCTAGGGCAGCCCCAGCAACTGAGTGAGACCGGCCCCTCAGCCCCTCTTCACCCGGGCCGTCCACCGCAGCGTTCGGTTCATGTGGCCTGCTGTGCGGTGTGGGTTCATGGCAGAGGGCCCAGTGCCCACTCCGGCACTGGTAGCCGGTCACCGGTGCTCAGTGTCACAGCACCCTCCAGGGCCTTTCTCTGAGGGCTGGTCCACAGCCTCCCACGGAACCCTCAAGGTCAACGATGTGAGAACAAAGGCCGACACTGGCCGTGCGCAGCTGCTGGGCCGTGGCTCCGTGAGCCGCGCTGGCCATGCTGGGGACCTGCCCCGCTGCGGTCAACAGCCCGAGCCTCCTAGCCGCGGGCTCTCAGGGTGATCCAAGGTCCTGATCCCAACTCTCTCACCTGGATGACAGCCCTGTGTCCCCTGCCCAGTGCCCACGGCCCACAGGGCCGCCTCGGCTTGGGCACCACGGCCCCCTGAGGGACCTGCAGGGCTCTGGGCTCCAGCTCAGCCTGGACTCCAGGGTGTGGAGAGCTCTCGGGGTGGCCGCTGCTGGGGCCGGGAGCCAGCCAGGGACACCAGGAGCAGGGAGAGCACCTGGTGACGAGGACAGGAAGGCCGAGGGTGCGTCTGCCCTGGGCAAGCCGTGCATTGTCTCCTGCAGCTGTGACCTGTGGCCCCTCGTCACCTGGCGTCCCCCACACCTGCATCCCTCCCTCCCGCCTGGGCTTGCGGCCTGCCCCGCCCCTGTGGCCCATCAGCTCCTCTCGGGGGCTTTTCCCGCAGGACCTGGGCTGGACTCGCAGCACCTGCTTCTCACACGGAGACCCGGCTCCTCCGCCAGGCACGAGGCTCCCGACCGCGGCGGGTCCGTCAGGAGACGGGCGTCCAGGCCCAGCGCCCAGGGGCCCCCCAGCCGCGGCCCACAGGCACCGAGAGGACAGGCCTCCTGCACGTCTACCTCGCCTGTGGGAACAGCCCACGCAGGACGTGGCGCCTCAGAGTGGCCGTCACATTAAACAGGGCTTCTGGCTCTGCCTTGGCCAGGCAGGGAGGCCCTGGGACAGGAGGAGGCACCTGCCCCCGCACCTCCAGCGCGCACCTCCAACCCCGCGGATCAGAAGCAGCGTCACCTCTCCTCGGCTCTCCTCAGAGACCCCAGCCTCATCTCAATGACTGCTTCCACGTGGCTGCGGCCGTCAGAACCCGCCTGCCTGCGCCCTCCTCTGCACTTGGGTGCCACGCTTCCCTGGTGACGGGTCACTGGCCGCTGCTGGAAGGAGCCTGCAGGAGAGGAGCTGGGACGGGCCTGGGCCTGGGGTCCGCCTCCCACACTCCAGGGCAGGACGCGTCGCCTCGCGCTGTGAAATGAGAGAAGCCAGGGAGCGGGAGTCCCCGCGCGTGCACCTGAGTGCAAGGAGGAGCCCTGGGGACAGGGAGCGGGAGTCCCCACCACGTGCACCTGAGTGCAAGGAGGAGCCCTGGGGACAGGGAGCGGGGAGTCCCCGCGCGTGCACCTGAGTGCAAGGAGGAGCCCTGGGGACAGGGAGCAGGGAGTCCCCGCCACGTGCACCTGAGTGCAAGGAGGAGCCCTGGGGACAGGGGAGTGGGGAGTCCCCACCACATGCACCTGAGTGCAAGGAGGAGCCCTGGGGACAGGGAGCAGGGAGTCCCCGTGCGTGCACCTGAGTGCAAGGAGGAGCCCTGGGGACAGGGAGCGGGGAGTCCCCGCCACGTGCACCTGAGTGCAAGGAGGAGCCCTGGGGACAGGGAGCGGGGAGTCCCCGCCACATGCACCTGAGTGCAAGGAGGAGCCCTGGGGACAGGGAGCGGGGAGTCCCCGCGCGTGCACCTGAGTGCAAGGAGGAGCCCTGGGGACAGGGAGCGGGGAGTCCCCACCACGTGCACCTGAGTGCAAGGAGGAGCCCTGGGGACAGGGAGCGGGGAGTCCCCGCGCGTGCACCTGAGTGCAAGGAGGAGCCCTGGGGACAGGGAGCGGGGAGTCCCCGCCACGTGCACCTGAGTGCAAGGAGGAGCCCTGGGGACAGGGGAGTGGGGAGTCCCCGCGCGTGCACCTGAGTGCAAGGAGGAGCCCTGGGGACAGGGGAATGGGGAGTCCCCACCACGTGTACCTGAGTGCAAGGAGGAGCCCTGGGGACAGGGAGCAGGGAGTCCCCACCACGTGCACCTGAGTGCAAGGAGGAGCCCTGGGGACAGGGAGCGGGGAGTCCCCACCACGTGCACCTGAGTGCAAGGAGGAGCCCTGGGGACAGGGAGCGGGGAGTCCCCACCACGTGCACCTGAGTGCAAGGAGGAGCCCTGGGGACAGGGAGCGGGGAGTCCCCGCGCGTGCACCTGAGTGCAAGGAGGAGCCCTGGGGACAGGGGAGTGGGGAGTCCCCGCCACATGCACCTGAGTGCAAGGAGGAGCCCTGGGGACAGGGGAGCGGGGAGTCCCCACCACGTGCACCTGAGTGCAAGGAGGAGCCGTGGGGACAGGGAGCGGGGAGTCCCCGCGCGTGCACCTGAGTGCAAGGAGGAGCCCTGGGGACAGGGGAGCGGGGAGTCCCTGCCGCGTGCACCTGAGTGCAAGGAGGAGCCCTGGGGACAGGGAGCTGGGAGTCCCTGCCGCGTGCACCTGAGTGCAAGGAGGAGCCCTGGGGACAGGGAGCGGGGAGTCCCCACCACGTTCACCTGAGTGCAAGGAGGAGCCGTGGGGACAGGGAGCGGGGAGTCCCCGCGCGTGCACCTGAGTGCAAGGAGGAGCCGTGGGGACAGGGAGCGGGGAGTCCCTGCCGCGTGCACCTGAGTGCAAGGAGGAGCCCTGGGGACAGGGAGCGGGGAGTCCCTGCCGCGTGCACCTGAGTGCAAGGAGGAGCCCTGGGGACAGGGAGCTGGGAGTCCCCACCACGTGCACCTGAGTGCAAGGAGGAGCCCTGGGGACAGGGGAGCGGGGAGTCCCCACCACGTGCACCTGAGTGCAAGGAGGAGCCCTGGGGACAGGGGAGCGGGGAGTCCCCACCACGTGCACCTGAGTGCAAGGAGGAGCCCTGGGGACAGGGAGCGGGGAGTCCCCGCGCGTGTACCTGAGTGCAAGGAGGAGCCCTGGGGACAGGGGAGTGGGGAGTCCCCGCCACATGCACCTGAGTGCAAGGAGGAGCCCTGGGGACAGGGGAGTGGGGAGTCCCCGCCACATGCACCTGAGTGCAAGGAGGAGCCCTGGGGACAGGGAGCGGGGAGTCCCCGCGCGTGCACCTGAGTGCAAGGAGGAGCCGTGGGGACAGGGAGCGGGGAGTCCCCACCACGTGCACCTGAGTGCAAGGAGGAGCCCTGGGGACAGGGGAGCGGGGAGTCCCCACCACGTGCACCTGAGTGCAAGGAGGAGCCCTGGGGACAGGGGAGTGGGGAGTCCCCACCACGTGCACCTGAGTGCAAGGAGGAGCCCTGGGGACAGGGAGCGGGGAGTCCCCGCGCGTGCACCTGAGTGCAAGGAGGAGCCCTGGGGACAGGGGAGCGGGGAGTCCCTGCCGCGTGCACCTGAGTGCAAGGAGGAGCCGTGGGGACAGGGAGCGGGGAGTCCCCGCGCGTGCACCTGAGTGCAAGGAGGAGCCCTGGGGACAGGGGAGTGGGGAGTCCCCACCACGTGCACCTGAGTGCAAGGAGGAGCCCTGGGGACAGGGAGCGGGGAGTCCCCGCCACGTGCACCTGAGTGCAAGGAGGAGCCCTGGGGACAGGGAGCGGGGAGTCCCCACCACGTGCACCTGAGTGCAAGGAGGAGCCCTGGGGACAGGGGAGCGGGGAGTCCCCACCACGTGCACCTGAGTGCAAGGAGGAGCCCTGGGGACAGGGGAGCGGGGAGTCCCCGCGCGTGTACCTGAGTGCAAGGAGGAGCCCTGGGGACAGGGGAGTGGGGAGTCCCCGCCACATGCACCTGAGTGCAAGGAGGAGCCCTGGGGACAGGGGAGTGGGGAGTCCCCGCCACATGCACCTGAGTGCAAGGAGGAGCCCTGGGGACAGGGAATGGGGAGTCCCCGCCACATGCACCTGAGTGCAAGGAGGAGCCCTGGGGACAGGGGAACGGGGAGTCCCCACCACGTGCACCTGAGTGCAAGGAGGAGCCGTGGGGACAGGGAGCGGGGAGTCCCCGCCGCGTGCACCTGAGTGCAAGGAGGAGCCCTGGGGACAGGGGAGCGGGGAGTCCCTGCCGCGTGCACCTGAGTGCAAGGAGGAGCCGTGGGGACAGGAGCGGGGAGTCCCCGCGGGACCTGAGTGCAAGGAGGAGCCCTGGGGACAGGGGAGTGGGGAGTCCCCACCACGTGCACCTGAGTGCAAGGAGGAGCCCTGGGGACAGGGAGCGGGGAGTCCCCGCCACGTGCACCTGAGTGCAAGGAGGAGCCCTGGGGACAGGGAGCGGGGAGTCCCCACCACGTGCACCTGAGTGCAAGGAGGAGCCCTGGGGACAGGGAGCGGGAGTCCCCGTGCGTGCACCTGAGTGCAAGGAGGAGCCCTGGGGACAGGGAGCGGGAGTCCCCGCGCGTGCACCTGAGTGCAAGGAGGAGCCCTGGGGACAGGGGAATGGGGAGTCCCAGTCACGTGCACCTGAGTGCAAGGAGGAGCCGTGGGGACAAGGCGCTTGGGGGCGGCAGGCTGGGAAGAAGGGGACATGTGACAACAGGGGTGCGGATGGCAGCGCAGGTGGCCTGGCCAAGCCTCCCGCCCAGCCCAGTGAACTCCAACTAAGCACGGCCCCCACCGGGTTCCCACCAGCCGCAGGGCCTCCCCACCGCACGCGGGCACCAGCAGGTCCCGCCAGCCCAGCCGGGGACGAGGCCTGTGGCCACCAGGACATCGTCTCCTCTCTGAGCCCCAGCGTCCCCTCACTAAATGGACACACTGCACGGAGGTGGTCTCTAAGACCCTGTGGTCTGACCTGAGTGTCCTTGTCCCAACCGACCAGAAAGTAGAAGGGACCACATTGGACTCCTTCCCCAGAAGCCTCCTGGCTACTTCAACAAGGGCCGCTCCCTCCAGAGAAGGAGTCCACCAACCGCCCCGAGGCACCTGGGGACCACGGGGTTGTCCCTGCTTCCTCCCTGAGCCCTTGGCAGGCCGCTGAGTAAGAGGAGGAGGAGGCAGAAGCCGCGGGGCACAGGGCACGCGCCAGGGCACCTTCAGGAAGAGAAAGCACCGTGGCAGCAGTGGCCGGTGCTCCGAGCGCAGGGCAGCCTGTGCCCTGCGGAGAAGGGGCGTGGGGACGGAGCGCGACCCTGGCCTCTCCAGAAAGACCAGCCCAGGGACAGCAGGACCAGGGAGGGCGGGGCAAGAAGAGAAGAGACGGTGGACGTCGCTCAGGACAGCCCAGACCCACCAAGCTGCAGCGGGCAGCCCTGGTGGCAGCCACTGTGGGGACAGGGAGTCCCACACCTGCGGTGGCGGGGACCCCGGGCCTCTGGATGGTGCAGGTTCAGGTGCCCCAGCAGGCGCCACGAAGCCAGGCTGCTGGAAATGGGGTCCCCTCACTTTGCCCAGACGTCCTGCAGTGGGTCCTTCCTGAAGCCGCCCTGCGGGGGACAGCCGCAGGGTCCCCAGCTCAACCCAGCCCTCCCTGCTCATGTGCTGACGACACCGTGGAGCCTTCCCCAGCGTTAGAGCAGAGGCTGGGAGAGGAAGGTTCTCTTACGCACCTGCACCCCAGGGGCTCCGTGGCACCCACAGGGTTATGAGGGTCAAGAGGATGGGCCAGCAGGCCTCCACTACCACTGCTGCTGGTCTTCAAAGGAAATGACCACTGTTATTCAGAAGAACAAAGACACAGATACAGACACAGATATAGGTCCCCAGACACAGTAGAAGAAAGCCACCGTGGACAGGACACGGATTCAGAGACTGGACAACGAAATACCTGAGCAAAGTAGCATTGCGCTCGGCAGGGAGGGGCTGCGCTGCGGCAGGGACTGGCTCCCTTGCCCGCAGAGCCCGCGGGCACTGGGCACACAGCTCAAACCACACACTGTGCTGGGCGTCGATGTGCTCCAAGGGAAGACCCTCACAGGGCTCTGCCCCCCAATGCACCTTTGGAGAATTTGGTGTTGACACAAACAGCCAGGAGCCTGGCACGGGAGGACAGAGCCAACGGGCTCCCAGCAGATGGAGGGAAGGACAGGGGCTCGACGTGCAGGGGGACCCGAGAAGGCAGGGAGGCAGGCACGTCGTGACGGTGCAGGAGACAGACGTCAGAGAGGGAGGCGGAGATCTGTCTGAGAGAGCCCCCGGGGCTCCGCGGTGTTCCAAGCCTGCAGTGCACCAGGGAGGGCGCTGCTCAAGTCCGGGACCCTCTGACTTCCATGCTTTGAAAGATCTTCTAGACTGCAGAGGGCCAGCGTGCCTGCCAGGAGGCCAGCCAGGAGCGGGCAGGAGGACGACAGCTGGGCTGAGAGCATGCGCAGGGCCGGCCTGGGCTGTGTGGACAAGCACGACGCGGGTCCCCCTTCCTGTCCTACCACCACAAAGCAAGGAGCCACACAAGCCCCTGTCCTTGGACACGGCGGCACCGTCCTCCTAAACCTGCTGAGAAACAGTGCGGCCTTTCTGCCCAGGGCCACGCTGTGACTCCCTGAGTCAGCACCAGACGCCTTCCTACACTGGCCCCGGGACCTGGCCCGTCACCCTCCTCTCACCCTCCACGGTGAGCAGGTGTCCGACCTGGACAGGTGCTTCACAGGGGCTAGAAGGGCTGTCTGAACCGCGTTCAAGAATCTCCACTTACAAGCCCCTGTGCTTGCTTTCAACAGGAGGAAAACCTCAAAGCTGGCAATTGTCACGGAGTCCAAAGTGCTGAGATCCTGAGTATTTCCCTTCTGGCATCTGTATTCCAGTGACATCTCTGTTTCATTCTTCACTGGAGGTGTTGTAAGTTGAATGTAATTGCGTACGTTTCTTTAATTTCAATGGCCGGCACGGCTGTCCAGCAAGGCGCAATCAAATTAGGAGTGTCTGTCTGGTCAGGAAGGCTGGGCGGAGGAGGGGGGACCCGGCCAGCGCCCCATCTCATTAGAGTCACCAGAGCCTGCGTTTTCATGAGAGTTGCTTCAGGAACGAGGTCCGAAAATGTACTGATCAAATACAAAGTGAAAACGGAACTCGTGGAAATCCACCCGCAGCCTGAGAACAAAAGAGCCCGGGCTCTCACAATTACGTGGCACACGTAACATATGCCTGCCAAGCCCAGCACGCGAAATCACGGAACCTGTCTTAGCTCCTTAAAAATTAAATATTGCTTCTAGAACAAAGTAGCAGGGAGAAAGGAAGCCATTCATTCTGACTCTCTGTCAAGGAGGAGGTGGTAAAACGTTTGAAATGGCTTACAGACTGCCGCTGCCTTGAACTCTGACCACTTTAAAATACAAAGGAAACATATTTTAATTTAGAGTTTTTCCCCTCCGACCACAAACCCCCGACTCCCGGGAAGGAATGGGCCGAATTAACCTCCAGAGTCACCAATCTGTGCCTCCCCGCACATTTCCAAGAACCAAGGTTATGATTTCTCAAAATCTAATTACCAAAGGAATCTCTCAATTTCAGCCCAGCTTTGAGATTTTTTGCCACTCATGCCTGGAAAGTTGGCTCTGAAAAAAATCAATTTGAAAAGCAAATACGCTAACAGCCAGCGGCAGTTAGGCATCCACAGACCCCATCTTCAGAAGCTGCTCAACACCCCCTGGCAATTGCTGAACATAGGGGCGGGGGGCAAAAGGGCCGTGGGGCCAGCCCCCTCCACAGTGCCCTCCCCAGCGCGCACCTGCCACCTTGCAGTGACGGGGCCGTGGGTGGACCTCGCAGGGTGCCGTTCAGACTCCAGAGCAAAGGTTGGGACCACTCTGGGTGGACAGCAAGAGTGACTTCCCGACGCTGCAAGGCTAGCATCTCAACCCCAGGACGAGGCCCACCCGTGAGCCCCGCCTAGCCTGGGCGGGCTGCTCTACGGGTCCCACTGAGGGCCCTGGACACAGGAGGACACAGCAAGTCCCCGTCTGGAGCCCGTGCAAACACCAGCTCTGCTTCCCACTCTCCACGTCACCGGGAGCGAGCCCCAGTTCTCTCCCCTGTGAAAGGGGACAGGAGTGTGCAGGACAGTGGGGGACAGGGACAGGAAGGGACGAAGAGGAGCACACAGAGGCAGCTCAACCCAGGCCTGTCACTCGTGGCCACCGAGGGTCCCTCTGCTCTTTCTCTGGTCCACTCCCTCATTCTCCTCCCAGAAGCCACCTCTGAGAAGCCGCCATCAAGGCCAGGCACTGTGTCACACATGGGAGAGGACCTGGAGGGGGGCCTGCGCAGCAGGGAGCGTGGCCAGGTGCGGGGGACTGGCCCGAGGCAGCACAAGGCCAGCGCGTGCAGGAACCGCGGGCAGCGCTGCAGAAGAGCCTGCGCCTGCTCCAGGGCTTCTGGGTGGAAGGTTCCAGAAAAGTCCTTCCAGAGAGCAAAGTTAGGACCAAGACCAAAGACCAAGGGGACACTGTGGAAGTGGAGAGCGGGAAGAGCGCCTCGCGGCCATTCCTAGACGTCACTGTCACTGGGCCTTTCCCCTGAGGTGGATCAGAGCGCACAGAGGCACCACGAGGAAAGGCAACCGCACCCGCATCCCAGTGTGCACACACACACACGCGCACGCACACACACACCTGCATCCCAGGTGTGCACACCGCGCGCGCACACACACACGCACCCGCATCCCAGGTGTATGTACACACACACACACACACACACACACACACACACACACGGGCACTCAGCGGGGCCGTGCGAATGCGTGCACGGAACCCCCTTTCCATGGAAGATCTCCTCCCCGGCCAGTGCCACGGCCTCGCCTCGCGTCACTCAGAGGACTTGCTTCAATCTGCATCCCTGCACGCCCCCACGGGAGAAATGACTCCCCAGCGGAGTTGGGGCCGAGGGGAGAGGGATGCTGTGGTGCCTCCAGCACTGCCAAAGCCCCTCTGAATTCTTGCGTCGTTTTCCAGTTCCCACTGATCGGAAGCCCAGGAGCAGCTTCTAGGCCTGCTCTGAGACGGGCTCCTTGGGCCTCCGTCCCTTGGCCAGGTGAGCGTGAAGCCTGCCTGCCGCCTGCAGGTCCTGCCTTTACGGGAAGGTGACAAGATTTTCCAGACTGGTTTTCACTCCCAATTGCCTCTTAGAGTCCTCGCCCCGTTGGCTTCCTGTGCTAGTGTTGGTAGCAGCTGATATGAAGCCACCACATGTGCTAGGATGCCCTGGACGTGTGGCCCCAGGTGGCAGCTTCCCTTCTGACCGTGCTATTTAAAATATATGGAAACAATTTTGTCTGTAAGCAAAATGGTATCAAGATTTTTAAAAGGTACTATTTTATCCACAGACATTAAAATATGTATATATATATGTGTACATGCATACACATATAAAATACATAAATACGTGCCCACAGGTTGGATGTTCTATCTCATTCCGCCTAACCCCTCATTCTTGGGTCTATGCTGCTGTATTTCAATGTTCATGGTGTATTTAAATATCCTTCAGGGCAGATACTTAACATCACTCTTATTTTAAATGTTTACCTTCCTCTACTTATTCATTTATACTTCTGGATAAAGTTCAGGATCATTTTGTCAAGGTACCCTTAAAGCAACGCTGCTAGGAGGACTGGAAAGGTAAGATCATAGATTGATTTCAGAAGCCTGCATTGTGTGGTGTAGAGCCTTCCAATAGTTCGTATGTGTCCAGTATTTTTTTTTTTTTTGCTTTCTTTTATGTTTTATAGATTTGAGTTTTGTTCACCAGTTCCTTCGATTTTGTGAATTTTTATTAAGTTACTCCTAGATCGTTCATGATTGTGTTACTCGTGGGTAGGATATTTTGTCCCACGTTATCTGCAAAATAATTGCAGCTACTATTGGGAAAAGCGCCGTGGACCATGGCATTCCTGCAAAGGTTTGATGTTCTTATCTAGAAAGAGAATCTATCATCTCTAACGCTTTCCTCTTACGTAAATAAGGAAGAAGATACACACATATCCGCACCCGTGAAGACCTTTTAATAACTTAACATGCCCTGCATGTGGACAGGCAGGCCGGTGGGAAGTGGCCTGGGATCCTCACCTGACTGTCCCTTTTCGAGGTCTGAAGGAGGGGTGCTGCCTGGAGAAGGGCGCAGGTTCAGAACGACCCTGAAGCCCTTCGAGGCTGAACTAAGGGGTGGGGCAGGAAGAGGAAGAGGAAGGAGGACGGAGAGTTAAAGCAGCAAAGACAGAATTCACCCCTCCCGAGCCCCTCCTAAGCCAGGCTCTGGGATAGACTCCCTGGAGACGCCTGCCTCCCCACGTGGAGGCTGGGATTCGAATCCCGACAGTGACCTTGGAATCGCCTTTGTTCAGTGGGCCCTGGCGGGAGCAGAGGACACTGCAAGTCTGCAGGGGGGGGGGGGGGGGGGGGGGGGGGGGGGGTCACCTGCCCTGAGGACCCGGGAGTGGCCTGCCTCACTCACCCCAGGGTAACTGGAACATGCTGTGGCCTGAGGCCAAAGGTTTTTTATTTATAATAATTGCCAAGTAACACAAGGGTCAGGTGAACACACAGATTTCTGGATGCCCCTTTCAGTCCGCACACAAGACTAAAGGCCCAACCCCGCTGGGCAGGCCTCAGCCTCCTGCAGCTGCACCAGCCGGTGCCCTCTGCACCCTGACCCCTGCGCGGGCCCTGTTCTGCCCTGCATCATGGCTGGCCACAGGGGCTGTGAGCTCGGGGGGGCCCGCACAATGGCTCCCCAGCCGGCCCTCTCCCCAGAGAGGCCACAGGGCTCGTGAGGCCCGGGGCCACCAGCCCTGCCCAGCCGAGTCTCCACGCCCCTCTGCTGAAGGCAGAGACAGAGTGTTCTTCCCCGGTGGGCCACCGCCTGTGCTTCCCTTCCACCCGGCCCCCTGGTGCTGGGTTCTGCGCTGTGTTTCTGTGAAGGGGGGATGTGGCGGGGGATGGGGTCACGCCTGTCCTCTGCTGCTCCTTGTCCTCTGCCTCACGGCGGGTCCCCTGGTGCGGCAGGGCTGGGCCAGTTCTGACCCCCTTGGGCCAGTCCTGGTGAAACGGCTCCATCTGACCTTCATCCAGCAGCCGCTGATGCACAGCCCACCGCCCCTGCGTGTGCTCCATCATTCCTCCTTCCAGAGCAATCTCCACTCTGCGAGAACGCTGGCTCTGCCCAAGGGCGCGGGTTCACGCCGAACAATGAAACCCAAAGCAGCACGGAGTCTTGGGGATTAGCAGAAGAAAGACATAAAAAATGTAATTATTTTTGCTGACAAAACTCACCTGTCGGTCTTGGCTCTTATTTAATGCCATGTCATTAGGAAATATCGGACTCGGTTAAGAAACAGCGCCTGGGATTCTCGGCGGAAGGGAGCTAGGTGCTGCTGAACATGATTGCTAATTACAAAGGAAATTTAAATCACACAGACATCGCCGGCCACAGCTTGATCGCCCCTGGACACCACGCCGCCTGTCCCTTCTGCCTCGGGCGCTGTGATCCCCGTTCCAGTCATGGGGACGGCAGAATCCACGCAGTCGGGTCTAGAAAGCAGAGGCAGGATAGAAATGGGGGCCCCAGGTCGCCATAGCACACTTTTTTAGCTTTTTAGTAAAAAGAGAACACTCCAGATTGGTTGAGAAACAAACTCTTCCCCTGCTGGGAGAGGTGGAGCTGGGTGCAGTGGGTCAGGAGCACGCAGCAGCTGCAGGAGCGACCTGGGGCGGCTGAAGACCAGGAGGACCTCCCGAGGCCCGTCGGCCTCCGTCCACCAGGAGTCAAACGCTTGAGAAGACGCAGTGACAGCAACGCGGCTTCCCAAGGACATCCAAGGGCGTCCGGGCTCAGGGCTGGAGCACCCTCCCTGAGCCCAGGCTGACGGGGAGGGAAGGAGGAGACACTGGTCAGACCCTCCGAGGAGAGAAGCACTTACCACGGAGCCCAGGAGAGGAGGGAGGCGGGGGAGGAGGAGCGGGGCCGTGGAGAACCGGAAGGATGTGGGTCATGAAGGCGGGTTAACAGCTTCCTCTACACTTAACACACAGAGGAGAGGCCTCTCAGACGTCCAGCCACACTCACAAGAATCGGCCACAGGAAATACCAATAAATCCCTGAAGAAAAACTGGAATAGGATGAATTTCTGGACCATAATCTAGTAAAATAAGTTACCGAAAAATAGGAGAGAATAACACTGTCGAGCCGATCGCTCAGAGGTCCCCGGCCTCTCCACGCACCTGCTGGCTCACACTGGATGCAGGCCACCTGCAGGCCGGCTGCTGTGGCTTGGGGCGAGGTGGACACGGGGCCTGGGAGGCTGCCTCCGTCACCCTGCCCCTCAGGGAGCCCTGGGGGCGGGTTCGCTCTCGGGGCTGTATCTAAGTGAACCACGACCACCCGCACCAGGTCCTTGGCTTCTTGGACTCACTGACCTCTACGCAGCTCATCCAGAGAGTGGACGTGAGGCTTCTGTGGAAATGCCAGAGGCTACCCATGTCTTTGAAGGAAACAAACAAAAGAGGGTCCTTTTAAAAAGACCAATAATACCCAGGCGCTGTGGAGCACACCTGTAATCCCAGTGGCCGAGGAGGCTGAGGCAGGAGGATCGCAGGTTCAAAGCCAGCCTCGGCAACTTAGCAATGCCCTAAGCAGCTCAGTGAGACCCTGACTCTGAATAAAATGAAAAAACAAGGCTGGGATGTGGGTCAGTGGTCGAGCACCCCTGGGTATAATCCCTGATACAAAAAAAAAAAAAAAAAAAAAAAAAATATAAAAAAGACCAATAATAAAGGATGGTGAGCCTTCAGTTAGCGTGATCTAGGAAATATCAGCAGAAAATGTGAGTGATGAAAATAGTGAGGAGGGTAAATAGATATAAAGCCTATGCTGATAAAACTGAAAATCAGGGGGAAAGGGACGCGTCCAGGAAACTAGAGTACAAAAATGGATTCTGAAAACACAATTACAAAATAGAAGAACAAACACCTGATAAGTGGTGAACTGATGAGGAGGCTCCAGGCTTAGTGAAGGGCGGGAAGCCAGGGAAATGTGTAAGACCCGTGGGTTCCGAAAGAGAAAGATCACCATCATTACGGGCAGACAAAATGCTTCTTGATATTTTTAAAAAAGCTAAGACACTCTACTAACAAATCTGAAATTGCTTTTAAAATTAAAAAAGAAAAAAAAAAAAAAGACAAAGATCACAAAATGCTGCCATTTCTTCAGTTTGCATGGTCAGTCAGTCAGTGATGGTGACACTGTTCCTGGTCACATGTGTGTGACATTGCACAAGGGGCATGAGGGTGAGTGCCCGGGGTTCCACTCTCGAGAACCTCTCCCTCCAGGCCCTCAGCATGTGCAGACAACGCTGTCCCCACACTCAGCATGCAAAGTGTCCCCAAAGAGTACTTAGGGACGTACTCGAAAATCTAAATAATACAGTTTTGTGCTGTTTTGACGAGACGGTGTCATTCTATGAATAAAGAAGCACTAATACAGGTATCGATCTTTCATCCAACAAGTTAAGAGATTGGAGAAACAAGCCTATAATGACCTTGAGCAATGTCCAAAGACCCACTTAAGCAAAATTGAAAAATTGTTCTTTAAGTCCCAAGCAGTGTAAAAGAAATAAGTGTCATAAAGAGGGGGAAAGGTACCTATTGTTGTGGCCATCGAAGGCCCTGCCAATCTCAGAAACCCAACCCACATGCAAGACTGGGGAGGGGAGCCCTTGCCACGGGAGCCTGTCCACACACGACAGAATGAAGGACAACGGGCCTCACGGGCAGCGGCGGGAGGAGTCCACCCACGGTATGCAAAGAACACACAGCGCCGGTGCGCAGGGTCAGCGAGAAGCGGTCTCACCTGTTACACGGCGTGCCGGTGTCTGCCCCTGACCGCGGCACCCACAGAGGGCACCTCCAAACCCACCCACAGCTCTTGGGGGCTCCCCTTCGTTTCTCTTTTGCACACCTAGGAAAACCCCGAACCTGGCTCCGGAGATGGTGAGCTCGGGACACAGCTTCTGTGAGCGTGCCCTCGGGGGGCGAAGCCACCGGGCCGACGCCTGACCTGAGAGGAGGGTGATCACACTCGATCATCTGGGACACCCCATGTCATCACGAGCCCAAGACAAAGCACAGGGATGGGAGATGTCATCGTAGGACCGGAGCAGGGTTGGCTTCTTGCAGAAGTGACCCCTGATGACAGCCAGCCAGGCTGCCGGGACCCCAGTCCTACAACTTCAAGAAACTGGATCCTTCCGAAGGCCAGACACAGCCCGGAAGCAGACTCTGTCCTGGGGCCTTGGGGCAGGAGCCAGCCCACCTAGGAGCTTGGCTCGGCCCTGGAGACCCTGGTTGGAGACCTCGGCTGGGCACACCCGACTCCCCGCCAGCTGACAGCGGCTCAGAGGGCATCCCTGTCCCACTGCCGGCCGGTGGGCACGGGGGTCACAGCAGCAGAGCCCAGCACAGAGCCGTGCACCCCCAGGGTCCACCCTGGAGCCACACCACACAGACCTAAACCCAGCTGCCCGCCGGCTCGGCAGGAAATCCACTCCAACCCCTCCTCTGTCCACCTCCTGCTCCCTCCCCCCCATCCGCGGTACCGTCACTAAAGGAGACCCTGCAGGAGCACACGTTTCAGCACGAGGACTCCAGCCCCAGCCCAGGCTCTCTGAGCTGCAGGAGGTCCTTTCTAGAAAGCTCTTCTCTGCTGCAGTTGGTCAGGACGCATGATCTCGTGGTCAACTAAGAACCTGACATTGCCATGGTCAGGTACCTTGCACCTTTAAAAACTCCACTTCCTGCTGGGCATGGTGACGCACGCCTGGAATCCCAGCAGCTGGGATGGGGGCATGAGGCAGGAGGATCACGAGTTCAAAGCCAGCCCCAGCAATGGCGAGGCACTTAGCAACTCAGTGAGACCCTGCCTCTAAATATAAAACAAAATAGGGCTGGGGGTGTGGCTCAGTGGTTGAATGCCCCTGAGTTCGATGCCTGGTAACCCACCCCCAAAGAAAATCCACTTCCTGTTCATCTACGGTCGCTCTCCTCCCTCGAGGACCCTACCGCAAGCTGTCTCCATCTCCTCATCCATTTCCCGGCTTCCCGATCGCTCTGTCCACACCGCGCCCTGGCTGCCCTGGCCAGGATCACCCGCCATCTGTGTCTGCAGATGGAGTGGCGGTGTCTGACGCCTCTGGCTCCCCCTTAACGGGCACACCTTCTCCCCGGGGTCCCGGGTGCAGGCGCTTTGGGCCTCCCTTCAGCTCCCGCCCAGCCCCCGTCAGGCTGTCTCCCAGATGTCTGCTGCAGGCAGCCCAAGACCCCCGAGGCTGGAGTCTGCTCCCAGACATTCTAGGTGCTCGATGAATATCTGTTGTAAAACTATGTTAAGACGTACACAAGGAGGCTCGCTGCGGCACCGCAATTAACCTGAGGGCATTTGTTAAATAAAGGTTAACTTGGACAAGCGCTGGGTTAATACGCAGCCATTCAGGGGATGATTTAGCTCTTCGTTCTGCAAAAAGGAAATTTAAAAAAAAAGGGCCACAGACTAAAACGCTGGTGAGAGCAGCCTCCACAGCAGGGGGTGGCGGGCAGGCACGGCTGGGAGCTCCTCCGGGACACCACCAGCCAGCGTGGCACCTCACAGACACACCCCTTCTCCACCCAGGAAGAGCGGCCTGGAGCACAGGCCACACAGCCTGACCCGGCCCAGGGCTGCGGGTCCAGGAGCCACCGGCCCTGCAGGCCCCGCCCCCAGCACTTCCAGAAGACCATGGAGCCAGTGTCCGCAGTAGGCCCACCCCAGGCACAGCCTTTAAATTAGATGCACAAGCAACAGCTGCCAAGGGGCTGGGTTTCTGCTCCTAAGGTGTGCGTGCCCACCTGTCCGTAGCAATTCAAAAGGAAGGAGGCTTCCCCAACGTAGCTTTCAGTTAGTCTTGTTTCTCTGGGTGGTGGGGTTTCTAAGTTCTAGCTATTTAACTGCCTGCACGGTTTTAATAGTCCTCCATGACACACTGTTAATTGTTAGAAACCAAAGCTATTTTCCTCTGGAGAAGAGACAACGCAAAGATCGCACACTGACCGAACCTAGGACGTGACGGGGAGGCTTGGCTCCTGTGCAGTCCTCACAGCCAGAGAAACGCGCCGGGCACTGCACGGCGGATCCTCAGAGGCACCTGGCCTGTCTCCGTGTCCCCCTCACGCCGCCCACGGGAACGGACCCGCCCCTGAGGCGCCCTCCCCTGCCCATCACTCCAAACGGGGACACCTGCCAGGCAGGTGCTGGGACCTGCCCCAGTTTCATGTCAACACTTCAGAATGTGTTTTCTAGGGCTGTTTTGAGAATGCAGAAAAACATGTCGGGATGTCCATATTTGTGCCCACGTGACCACAGCAAGAATTCTAGGGTTTTGTTACAATTTTTGCTTATTACAATGTGGTAGAATGTCTGTTATTCGGGTCCTAAATCCGGATGGGGTGGTACAGGGAGAAGTACTGGCCCAGCTCTCAATGGGGAGACTAAGCCTTGGGTGAGCCCCTGCCCCTCGTGGGCCCGGGGGGACTCACTGCCAGGGCCTGTGTGCCTGTCCGACTTGCTTGTCCCGGAGAAAGACTAAATAATAGAGGAAAATAGAAGTACAATAAAACACACGCCACTAGGAACATCAAGTGAGGAAGAAGCTGATTCTATCTTCGAGGCTATAAAAAGAAGATGAAGTTGATGAGAACCGCGAGCAGGTGAAGAACGGGAGGCCTGCTTCCCAGCCGCACAGCTCCCCGAGTCCCGGGCACCCCCTGTGCCAGGCAGGAGGCCGGCTCACTGCCAGCGCCCCGCCCCCAGCAGCTGACGTTGTTCTATGGGAGACCCCGTCACAGCATCTGCTAGAAGGAGTGCAGATGACGGATATTTCTAAAGTACTGACATGGTTTCATCAAAGACCAAAAAAAAAAAAAAAAAAAAAAATTCTGGATTATCATCCCAAGCAGAAACATAAATAGATAGATGCCCTCTTTTCCTATTCAAATAATGACTCAGCCCTCGTTGCAGCCAATCGTGTCCAAGAATAGCACCTGGCTACTCAGGAGCCCGTGGAAGAGCGTTCTCTGCCTTCGGCAGCCCGGGAGGTTCAGGGCGGGTCTCGGCCGCGAGCACAGGCCCCTCACCCTCAGCCTGCCTGTGAAGCCTCAAGCTGGCTCATTCCATTCCCACTCTGAGACCCGGGGGGTACGTGTCACGAACACAGATCGGAAGGGACCCAGGCACAGAGCACAGGCGACGCCGTGTGTGGCCAGACGTGGGTCTTCTCCAACGCAGGGGCTGCCTCCTGCATGAAGGTTGCAAGCGCAGGTGTGAGGCCACAGGCGTGGAAACCACACTTTGTCCCCAAGAGCCACTGGAACTTACAGGACAGCCCGTCTCCCTCTTCCGCTCCTGCCCAGCGACACCCCTGCCTCGCTGGAGGAAGCCTTGGAAGAGAAGGAAGCAGGTGCCCGCCATCAACCGTGAGGACACTTCCTTAGAGGACAAATCCCTTGAAGACAGGACAGCTGTTTCACACGTTTCCACGCACCCCCACTGTCATTAGCTTCTGGTGTTTGATGAGCAGACGGATGAAAGAGGACCAGGAAGAGCTGGAAGGGGGCCTGGCAGCGGGTCTCATCTGTCCCTAACATTATAAAATAATTGGGTAAATGAATACGTGCGAACACCAATACCCCGCGCCAGTGAGCGCAGGGCCCGGTGGGGAGAACTCAGCTCTTTGGAGGCCGTTCAAGCCCTCAACCCTTCCGTGCACAGAGGCACAAGTGACCCTCAGTCTTTCCTTGGGTGCACGTAGTCTCTTCTCCTGCGTGTGTAGATGCTGCAGGCTGTGTAGACGGAGGAGCACACCCTCATGTTCTCCACCCATGGAAGAGGGCTTAGAAGAGCCCTCTGGATGGTTACTAAAAGGTATGACATGGTTGCACCCTGCCGGGCACGGTCCAGGTGGGCCGCGAGCTAGTCAGCGGTCACTACTGCTGTCACTACACGGCCACCCTCGGCATCCTCAGCACTGCCGAGGCCAGCTCCTCCCATGGCTCTCTGCAGGCTCACCATGCTGGGTGGAAGGAAGTCCCACCCAGAGCACTCACCGTGTGCTAGCAGTGCCGGGGTGGACCTGGGCAGCAGGTCCAAGGCCGTCTTGGGCAAGGGCTGCACCAGCTCCCACACTCTGTGGTCTTTTCTCAGCCAGAGCCAACGACTTCCCCCACCAGGGCGATGGCGGCCACAGCCGAGGCCACGTGCTGACCCCTCCCAAAGGAGTCTGAGCTCGTCTCCAAGATGGCTTTCCCTCTCCTCGGACTTCAGGGCCGGCTGTTGGAAATAGTGTGCTCCCCCGCCCCAGGAGGTCTCCACAAGGCCCTGTCCGCCACGATTCCATCTGCACCGCCCAGCAGCACTATGGGACCAGCGAGGACCATCCTGGCCCTGCGCAGGTAGAGGGGCCAGCACAACAATGGGGTCACGTAGGTAGGCAGAGCTTGGATGCACACCCACTGTGGCAGTCAGCCTGTCATCTCTGTGACCAAAACACCCGACAAGAAAACCCTAAGGAGGAAAGGCTTTGGGGGCTCACAGTCCCAGAGTTCCAGCTCGTGACTGGCTGATCCGAGTCTGAGGGGAGGGGACTGTCATGGCGGAAGGGCGCAGCAGAGGAGGGTTGCTCTCCTCCTGGCTGCCAGGAGCAGAAATGGAGGGCGGGGCCAGGGGGACAAGACATCGTCCCCAGGAGCTCACCCCATGGCCTACTTCCACCAGTCACGCTCCACCTGCCTACAGTTTCCACCCAGTAGCCCACCCAAGGTATTGCTGTATCCAGTAGTTGACCCACTGATGATGTCACAGCCTTCGTGGCTCCCTGAAAGCCCACCTGTGAATCTGGCTGCATTGTGGATCATGAGCTTTGGGGGAGACTTTTCTAGACCCAAACCCTAACACATAGCACAGGCTGCTCCGGAATATTTCACCATGCATTATAAATATCTCAAGCTCCGAGGTCCCACAAGTGCTTCAATGTCATGCTCTTATTTAATGGCAAGTACACCAGAGACCCGTCTATTCCAAAACACGCCTCCTTAGGTTCATGCCCCAAACCTTCAGCAGTACTCTGGGCGCTTCAACTGCAAGATATCTGCAATGGCTCCACCAATGAGGGCTTGTATTTGGAGGGTAAAGATACTATTGAGACTCACGCAAAACCTAGAGGAAGAGGCAAGATGGAATAACGTACCCTTGAATTTTAGTTAATGAACTCAGAGGAGTTCCCGAAGGCTCAGGACCAGCTCTGATCATCGGGCTAGTAGCAAAGATGACTCCGGCCTCCAGGTCTGGCCCTCGTCACCCTCTCTCTTCCTCCTTCTGCGCCATGCTCCTGCCTATCCTCCTTCTAAAGCTGTCTCGAGAATGGATCGGAGTTAACCAGGTGGAAGGGGCATCTCCGATTCTAACCTTCTGTATTCCACAGTAAAGGCATCCCATGGTCAAAACTGCCTGAGAAATTTCCAGTTCAAGGAGGGGAGACAGATTTTCTCACCGTGGGACTTCTTAGATCCTTGGGCACGGTGACAAGAAGTATAAATTCACATCTCTCGGACGTGTCCAACCGCAGAGAGCTTGGTGTCCCGGAGAACGTCCGGGGGGGTTTTCTTTGGAACACACAGGCCAAGAGCCACCAAGGAGAGGGTGGGGCTGGAGGGCGGAAGGACGGGCCTTCCCGGTGATCTGAATTCCCACGGGTGGCAGGGCTCCCCGCGGGCACGGACGGGCTCCTCCAGCCCATGACTTGAGAAGGTGGCATCCGCCATCACTGCCCAAAGCAGCTGCCTGGGCAGGCCCAGAGGGGACGTCTCACAGGGAGGCTGCCAGCGGCTCTGAGCAGCCTCTCCAGCTGGAGAGAGACACAAGTGCTGGGACGCGGGGAGGCAGGGGTGGGATGTGACAGAACCCTGCAGCCAGACCCCGGCCTGGGGGGCCACCCCACCCCACCCGACTGCCACCTGGGATCGCCGCACTGCAGACGCGACTCCGCCCTGGGGGCCGGGAGAGGTGAGAGGTTCCCTTTCTAACACCCAGAGGGTGCGGTCCCTGGCCACGCGGGCGCACAAGGCCTTGGGAGGAAAAGCACCCGTGGCCTTTGGAGGCGTGTGCGCGAGGCTGCTGTGGGTGAAGGGTCAGGGAAGCGGGTTTTGATCACCGTCCACGTCCCAGGACCACACTAGGGGCCGGGCGGTGACCGCGCACCCGACAGGACAGAGTGGTCTTTGTACTTGTGGGGCCAGCTCAGTGGGGGAGACGGAAACAGACACACCAGAGAGACAATGGAAGACAGGAGCTCCAGACGGACAAGGAGACAGAGCCGGTGACACATCAGGTGACACGTCAGGGGACACGGGGTGGGGTGTCAGCACCACGGCCAGGGGAGGGGTTTCTGGGGATGGCCCTGAGCTGAGGCTGGAGGCAGAAAGAGCAAGAGGAGCTGAGGGCTGGGCCAGGGTCCTCAAGACCACCCCCAGGTCCCGAGTCTGGCTCGGAGGACGCAGCACGTGGCCACACTGCAGCTACCGCTCACGGCAGTACAGGAGAGAGGCCACTCCAGAGAGGGGACTGCACACGGAGCCAAGTGCAGAGGACAGCGGGTGTGGTCCCCAGATCCCAGAGGACAGCGGGTGTGGTCCCCAGGAGGACAGCGGGTGTGGTCCCCAGATCCCAGAGGACAGCGGGTGTGGTCCCCAGATCCCAGAGGACAGCGGGTGTGGTCCCCAGATCCCAGAGGACAGCGGGTGTGGTCCCCAGATCCCAGAGGACAGCGGGTGTGGTCCCCAGATCCCAGAGGACAGCGGGTGTGGTCCCCAGATCCCAGAGGACAGCGGGTGTGGTCCCCAGATCCCAGAGGAGAGCGGGTATGGTCCCCAGAGCCCAGAGGACAGTGGGCACAACCCCGAGAGCCCAGAGGAGAGTGGTGACAGCCCCCAGATCCCAGAGGACAGCGGGCACGGCCCCCGGAGCCCAGAGAACAGTGGGAACGGCCCCCAGGGCCCAGAGGAGAGCGGGCACAGGTCCCCATTCCTCTCCCAGGACAGCAGGACACATGGGTGGACAGGACAAAGTGTGGTCCACTGCAGTCATCGGCCTGGCACACGATGGCTTCTCCGGGCACACGCTGTATGTGAGGGTGGTCACATGATTCGAGCATCCGCCAGCTGGGAGCAAAGTGCCGCAGGTCCCGCGGGGTGGTAGTTCCGAGGCCAGCATGCGACTCCTCGGTGGCCCTGCAGGGTGGTAGTTCCGAGGCCAGCATGCGACTCCTCGGTGGCCCTGCAGGGTGGTAGTTCCGAGGCCAGCATGCGACTCCTCGGTGGCCCTGCAGGGTGGTAGTTCCGAGGCCAGCATGCGACTCCTCGGTGGCCCTGCAGGGTGGTAGTTCCGAGGCCAGCATGCGACTCCTCGGTGGCCCTGCAGGGTGGTAGTTTCGAGGCCAGCATGCGACTCCTCGGTGGCCCTGCGGGGTGGTAGTTCCAAGGCCAGCGTGCGACTCCTCAGTGGCCACGGGAGCAGGCACCACATGAAGCCTCCGCTGGCCGGAGACCTGAGCGGCCATGAGGAGGCGGGCCCTCGTGATGGCCAGCGCTGGGCTGGGGCAGTGGACGCTCGTGGGTGAGGCCGCCCATGGGGAGCCCGTGCGGGCCGTTGCTGCCAGGTGACCAGCGGCTTCCCCAGGCAGCAGCAGGCGGGCACGCGGCGCCCAGGAACGAGGACTTCACTGGGGGGCGGCCTCTGCGGCTCCTGAGCCTCCCGTTTCTGGGTGGCAGGGGCACAGGAGTGTCCACCTGCCCCATGTCCTGGGGCCACAGGCGTCTCCATCGGGAGGGAGGCGGGCTTTGTGGACCTCGCTTCGTACGAGCGCAGAGCTGAGTCCCTTCTCCTGGATGACCGCTTGCTGGGAGCACTGTCCAGCTGTCCTGCACAGCCACCTCCCGTAGTCACGTGTAGAAGCCACGCAGGGGCTGGGCGCAGTGGCGCACACCTGTGATCCTGAGGGCTCGGGAGACAGGAGGATCACAAGTTCAAGGCCAGCCTCGGCAACCCGGCAAGGCCCTGTGAGGCTTGGCAAGACCCTGCCTCTAAATAGAAGAGCTGGGCTGTGGCCCCGTGGTCGAGCACGCCGGGGTTCAACCTTGTACCAAAAAACAAGATAAACGCCACACGGGGGACCTGACCCGCTCTGCGGGCACAGAGAAACACGGCAGGGCACAGCGAGGGCTGGACGGGAGCAGCAGGGGACCCGCAGCGAGGGGGCAGTGAGTGCAACGCCCCCTGGCGAGCCAGCAGCCAGAACGGAAGGGGAGTCAAGGAGGAACGCGTTCTGCTCAAGAAGAAACCAAGGCTTGAAGTGAAGCCGCTGGCCCAGCAGCACCCGGGAACAGAGAGCAAGGCCCAGGCTCTCAGCCCCAACCACAGTGCATCGTTGTTGGGCTGTGGCTGTGGAGTCCTGGGACGCTGGCTGAAAGGGCAGGAGCAGCTGCATAGATGCTGGCTCACTCCTCCTTGGCCTGGTTCTCACAGAAGCAAGGAGCAGAACTTGCAGGCACCAACAGATGCTGCTGTAGCTTTGTGGTTCATTAGGCTGAGTCCAGGGTAATTTCTGTCCTTCCTAATTATCAGTTGTTAGGACCATGTTCTAAGCAGGTACCTCCAAGAAAACCCAGCATGCTTTGTCTCCTGCTGTGACATTTTGCTAAATTAAATTTTAAAGCATTCTGTGCCTGCCACAGACAGATCACAGCAAGTCCCAGGTGTAAAACGGCGTCTGAGGAGGCTCTTGTTTGTCAGTGAAGGAGAAAAGTTAATTTTTTAAACCCTCTCACCTCAATTAAGTGCATTCTGAGCTAACAGATGCAAAGTGCTAGGAATTATGTTTTTAATGTGAGTGTAGAAACTGAGAAAGCACATCCATTAAAAAACAAAATATGTATAAGCCGCCTGCTACATTCACTAAGTGATTAAAAACGTAATCTTCCTGAAGAAATGTGCCATGTATTTGTTTATATTAATGTTAATAACTTGCTAACTAATGATAAATGTATGATAATTTATTCTAAGTGAAATGAAGTGTGCCCTAAAGACAGACTCCGTAAATGAAAGCTTATGCTCGCCCGAGTTTGCAAGGGGAGCATTAATAACTATATTCTCCTACTGCAAGAAAATGATTGTATGCAAATTATCTGCAGAGGTGCCCACAGTAGCCACCCAGCTGAACAGGGTCAGCATTGTCCTGTGCGGTGACCCTGCCCTCCTCAGCTGGGCTCAAGGACCCTCTCTCAGGGCAAGAGAGTTTTCCTTAACTTGCTCTTGGGGCACATCTAAGACTCAGGATTCTCAGTCTTGCTTCTCCATGCACAAGTAGAATCAATAAAAGCTGCCTAATGTCCTATTATGTGCATTTAGAAATCATTAAGCCAAACTATTTCTGTGAATTTAGAAATTATGTAATTATTATCTTTATAAATAATGTTAACAATTCTAATTTATCCAAGCAGATGCACCCAAAATATCTAGTAGCATTCAGGGCAGCCATCTGTCCCTCCTGACACCACCGCCATCTCTCCTGTGTTGGTGGATGGGCGCTCGCCAAGCTGAACTCGCCAAACTACAGACTCCAGAGACCTGTGTTCTCCCTGGGTGATGGGGGGGGACTGAGGAGAGAGGAGGGAGGAGGGAGGAGGGAGAAAGAAGGGAGGGAGGGAGGAGGGGGGAGGGAGGAGGGAGGGGGGAGGAGGCAGGGAGGGAGGGGGGAGAGAGGGAGGAGGGAGGAGGCAGGGGAGGATTTTGGCTGTGTTCTCCCTGGGAATGATGGGGGGGGACTGAGGAGAGAGGAGGGAGGAGGGAGGAGGGAGAAAGAAGGGAGGGAGGGAGGAGGGGGGAGGGAGGAGGGAGGGGGGAGGAGGCAGGGAGGGAGGGGGGAGAGAGGGGAGGGAGGAGGGAGGGAGGAGAGGGAGGAGGCAGGGAGGGAGGAGGCAGGGAGGGAGGAGGGAGGGCCAGAGGGGGCCCTGAGAATGAGAGGGAGGGAGGGGGGAGAGAGGGAAGGGAGGGGCAGGGAGGGGCAGAGAGGGAGGGAGGAGGCAGGGAGGGAGGAGGCAGGGAGGGAGGAGGGAGGGCAGAATGAGAGAGGGAGGAGGGAGGGAAGGAGGGAGGAGGGAAGGAGGAGGGAGGAGGGAGGCAGGGAGGAGGGAGGAGGCAGGATAAGAGAGGGAGGAGGGAGGGGAGGAGGGAGGAGGGAAGGAGGAGGGAGGCAGGGAGGAGGGAGGGGAGGGAAGAGGGAGGGAGGGAGGGAGGGAGGGAGGGAGGAGAGAGGGAAGGAGGGGAGGGAAGGAGGAGGAGGAGGGAGGGAGGAGGGAGGCCGGGAGAGATAGGGGAGGAAATGGGAGGGAGGAGGGAGAGGGGAGGAGGCACAGGGGAGGGAGGCAGGCTGGTGGCTCTGGACTCTGGTCTGAACTGGCCAAAGGCGAGCGGGCACAGGAACTGGCCATCCCTCTGAGAAATCCAGGGCTCTCACTGCCAGAGAGAAGGCACCCACCAACACCAGGACTCTGACTCCTGCTTCAAGCTGGGCTCAGTCCCCTCCTAAGCCCGGGCTTTGAGTGTGGCACCTTTCGGGTCACGCTGATAAGGAAGCAGCCGGAGTGTGGCCTCACTTGGTAGCAGCCTGCTGCAGGAGCCCTGTTTGGGGAGATGGCTTGAATTGCGGTTGACTATGGGCCACGGAGATTTGGGCATTGTTGCCTTCCGTAGTCTCACGGGACTTGGCCGGGGATCTCGAGTGACTTGGCCGAGATTGCTGATCGGGTCAGCGCCATTTTGGTGGTGTGTGTGGCGCGTGTTAGTCGTTGTTAGAACCAGAGAGAAAAGTTATCAGAATAAAAAGCTCTTTGTCTCCAGTTTGCCTCTGAACTTCTTCCCGCGGCTTTGTTGCTCCAAGCGGCCATCGCTTCAGGCAGCAACAGCCTGCCAGGCACCAAGTGGTCACCGTGGACTCCCAGCTGTCTTGCCCAAGGCTTCGTGATGCTCTGAGGAGAGGCTGAGGGGACTGTCCCATCAGCAGAGGGGGCTGGGGAAAGTGTGTCCCTGCCACACGCCCTCCTCCCGGGGACTTCCCACCACAGGGTGGCTTCAGCGTGCGCGTCTGCAGCGTGTTCCTTCAGTACCGCCTCTCCAGCACGCCCAGTGACGGGACAGACGGGCATGGACAGATGACAGATGACAGACGGGTCATAGATACTAGACAGAAAGGTAAACAGGACAGGTGACAGGGGAGGGGCATGAAAGCCAGGGTCTCCGAGGCCAGGCAGTGTGGCTGGGTGGGCTCTGGTTGGACCTTGGACGGGACCAGCCGTCATATGGAGTGCAGGGGCTGGCTCCAGGCGAGAGGCGTGGCCCCCCCGGGACAGGCCGAGGTTCCCTTTCGCGGCCACTCTGTGTCCTGCGAGGTGGGCAGGTGGGCTCATTGTCAGCTGGTTTGTCCCTTCAGTAGGAAACGCACCACCATCGGAGCCAAGGCCCCCCAGTCCTCAGCTCTGTCTCACCCACCGAAACCCAGGCAGCCCTAGCCAGGACCTCGGGCCTCAGCCTCCACCAGGCCTCAGGCTGCCCAGCAGGCCCTGAGGGCTCTTCCAGCCCTGGGGGGGAGGAGGGAAACAGGGACGGAGCCTGCGAGTGGTCGCGAGCACCCACCTATGCCCGCGTGACCACATGCACACCGACGCAGAGGCGGGCTCACGACGTGGAAGTCACGCGTCCACCATCCAGCCCCGACAACAAGTGCCCTGCCTGCCTCCATCAGGGCACCTGCCGCCCCTGGCCCTCAGGCCTGGCATCCGCCCCTGCAGGAAAAGAGGCCGGGCTGCGTGGACGGCTGGCTCCTGTGCAGCTCTGCCTGTCACTGTGGCTCCCAGGCCTGCCACCCAGTCCTCCACGCAGGCGCCTGAATCCTGTGAGCCCCTCGAACGTGACCTACCAGCCACCCACCTTCCCGTCAGCCAGCCCTTCCCCTCCTCAGCTTCCACCCCACCGTCAGGCCTGTGGAACTCTGCCTCCCTCTGCACCCCAGCTGGTCAGTAGCAGAAGTCACCCTTGATATATTGGCTCCTTCACCTCAGCCCCTCTTGCAAAGGACAGGCAGCCCTGGAAGACTCAAGGACAGGTGGCCCTGGAAGACTCAAGGACAGGCAGCCCTGGAAGACTCAAGGACAGGTGGCCCTGGACTCAAGACAGGCAGCCCTGGAAGACTCAAGGACAGGTGGCCCTGGAAGACTCAAGGCCTTGATAGTAAGGGTGCTCAGGCTGGAGAGCAAGAGGTCCCGGGGTCGGGTGCGTGGTCCAAGCTCGGCACTGAGGGCCCTGCAGACTCGTCCAGTTGAACTGTCCTAGTGCTGACGTGTGACTTCGGCAACCGAGCTGTCTTCAGCAGGGACCCCGGGTAACCCACGCTCTGGCACGCAGCCCACCCGCTCCTCCACTGAAGAGCGTTCCTCCTGGCGCGCGTTTACGTGTGTGCTGCGACCTGCGCTTTCTGCAGAGAACAAAACTCTGCCGCTGCGAAGTCCCCGTGCCTCCCGCAGACGCGTCCCCAGCCACGGCCCTGGTTTGCACTTTCCTCCCGTGGGCATTTAGTCACTTGGTGTGTGCCGACAACAAGAGCTACAACCAAACAAAATAACTGGTTCCCGAGTCTCAACTGTCCTTCCCAAATGTCCGCACAGCTAAACAGCACGGGCAGCTGCAGGGAGAGCCCTGCGCCCAGGGCAGCAGCCAAGCCAGCACGGTGCGTAAGACAGCCGGACTCCACCGTCCAACGCGGAGACGGCACGCTGCCCTCTCCACAGTCTGCACCCTGGGCCACACTGCTCCACAGGACCTGGGGCCCGGGTGGAACCCACGAGCTCTGCGGTGTCCTGCCGGGGACTGAGGAGGCTGGCACGGAGAAGGCGCAGACCTCCTCTGAGCTCAGTGGAGACTGGAGCAAGGACAGAGCATCGCCCCTGACACGCGGGGACACCGGCAGAACAAGGGTCCCTCACGCCACCAAGACACACGCACAGCCGAGGCTCAATGTCGAATGCAACAGAACGGGGCCACGGGCTAGGAGCGGCAGCCCGGGGCTGGACATCAGGGAGGGCTAGGAAGCAAAGCGAGACGGCCTCCTTGAGGCTCAAGGCCGTCCTCACACTGTTGGGTCAACCCGACGTTTTGCATGTGAGGTTTTTAATAAGTCATTCAAAAGCCTGCAATACGAAGAGCAATTGCGTGGGTTGGAAAAATGCAAAATCCTTGAAATAAACATTTGTTGAATCAATATGGCAGGGACATCCACTGGGCACCAAAGTCACGTGCGTTCGTGAACTTTCTCAGCGCCTTCACAGTCAGGTGATGTTCACCATCAGGTGCGGACAAAGGCAGAAACAGCCAGGCACCCCCTGGTTGCTGCAGCACTTCACAGTCCACCAGGACCCTCGAGGGGCACGGAGCCCTCCTGAGCTAGCCACTAGAAATGCAAGATGCCCCAGTCTCCATCAGCTGAGGGTCCTCTGCCATCCCATGCCAAGCATGCCCACCCCTGACTCACTGTGCCATGTTGGGCCTGAGACCCTGGTGCTCGGTGTGTCCTGAGACCCCCGGCTCCCGTGGCTGTGTCGACACGTCGCCTGCTGAGTCGGTGCCCGTTAACCGTAGTGAGCGTGAGGCCTGAGGGCACCGCTCCTACGTCACAAGCACATCTGACAAGCCCTACCAAGTCCTCCAAAGAGCCCCGTCTCCCCAGCGTCTGTCTTCGCTCACTGGTCCAGTGGCCTTCCTCATCTCTGCAGGCATTTGGGACACAGACCTCGTCACCTCAGGGTCCCTAAGGCAGGAGAGAGTTTTCTAGCCACATAGTCTGGATACCCAGAAATCGTTTCTATTACCAGCGGAACTCTCGCTGGCCGACTGAAGGGTTCTTGTAGTTAAAGTAACCGCTGTGTGTGCTCGATGGAGACTGTGCGAGTCTGTGCATGTGTGTGTGTGTGTGTGTGAGAGAGAGACGCTCAGGACTAAGGAAGAATAATTGGGAGGATGAGGTTGTACCAACGTGCAGTCCGCGTGTCATAAAGGTAAGGATGTATATATCAGGTCTTCTTCAAGCAAAAATAATGCTTACACAACAACGTACCGACATTGTTTTCCTCCTATGTACATAAGATCAAACACTTTCTGTGAATCATTAGAATCATAACACGTGTCCCCAACACCATAGAAAGAGATGAAGTGTGACTGGGAAACCACCCCCATCCGTTGACATTACTCACTTACTCATTTACTAATTCCCCTTCTGTAGCTACAAACTTAAAAGATTTGGGCAGTTTGTAAAAAAAAAAAAAAAAAAAAAAAAAAAAAATACTTTGTAGCTACAGCTATTAACAGACTAATTAAGGCAACCATTAACAAATGTATTCCCTAATTGATTCCAAATTTTGCAAAGCAGACAAAATCATGTGAAAAGGGATGTGTCTATTCTTAACCTCCAGGAAAAGGGAACTGGGCTCAAAGAGGCTAAGGAACAGACACCATGACCCTCATTTTCCTTAATTGTCCATGAACAGCACTGGGTGTGACCACAGCCTTGCTTAAAGGAATATACTGGAAGGAAATTATGTAATTTATCAGCAACAAACATACTGCCCAAATCTAATAGCGTTTTCTTTCTTTCTTTCTTTCATAGATGCTGCTTGCTTTATTTGGAATATGCACATTTGTAGCAAATACTTTCCGGCAATTTTCTCATTTGACATCTCTCCAAAAGCATTTATTTTCAAGGATATGATTTTTAAAGGGAAATAAACCTGGAGAGACTCAAACACGGGTCCTGGGTGTTGATTCCAAGACGGGGGGCTGGACTGCTGTGCGACAGTCCCGGGTGCGGCTGACTTGTTGCGTTGCTGAGTTTGCCCACACGCTGCCTTCCTAACACTCTCTATGGTAGAATCAGGGAAAAGCAAAGCAGAGTGCCTTTGTGTGGCCCTGCTCCTGTGGCAGCGCCCGCAGACACGCTCAGGCCCTGGTGGAGGGGGAGAAGCAGCAGAGGGCCACGTTCCCGCAGGGTCCTTCCAGATCTGCACTGCACGTCCCCCACCAAAGGAGACGTGCTTGAGGTCTTTGATTTGTTGTTAATATTTTTATCCCCAAACATAAACACACACAATTCGTTTCCCAACCGCACGCCCGCGTCTCCCTCGGAATGAAAGGGCTACAACATCCTGGTGGTTCTGGGACTTCCTGCCTCTTCCAGCCCATGAAATATACATGAAATGGTTTTGTGCCACCTGCAAATGAAAAAGTCAAGTAAAACGTAGAGCGCGGAGGCGGAATTCCAAAAGCCCTGGTCAGCCTCGTCCCACACATCCGTCACAGGCAATGACACGCACAGTGTGAGCCGATGCAGCTTTGTGTGTTTGTTTGTTTTCTCTCTTCAGATTAAAACTAAAGCGATTGCTGCGACTTGGAATCAAACAGCTGCCCGCACCAACGAAAGATATTAACCTGGGACATTTTTATGTGCCGATAAAATCTGATCACTGGACGTGCCTTTCAGGACTGGGTGCTCTCCTCATTACGGAAATTGCTACACCGGATTCCTGGTCTGAAACAGCGGCTGTAAATCACGCTGAACAGCCACGGGTGAGCTGGTCTGAGCTCAGATGTCAATACTATCTTTCCTAAATCACTCATCAGCCCAGGTAAAAGTCAGTAAGCAGGACTGCCCCAAGGTGGGCTTGAGAACAGGCCCTTCCTCCTGGAAGTCTGAGGGCAGAGACTGCGCAGTGTCCAGATGCAGCTGGAGGGAGTCCAGCGGCTGCCCTCGGGACAGACCCCTCTCTGTCAGACAACATGCAAATGCAGGAGTCCCTTCCCAGGCCGTGCCCAGCAGCTCAGACTTCAAACCGCCCTCCCCCTGTCACTCCACTGAATGCAAAGGAAGCTCAGAGAGCAAGGGCAGGCTTGACACAAATGTGGCCTTGTGATTGTTTGCTAAACTGGGCAGAAAGTCTCTGCGCCACATTTGACAGAGGTTGTCCTCGATGGAAAACGAACTCTTAGACATTTGTCAAATAGTTGAACACCCCAGTGTTAAAAAAAAAAAAACACTAGGAGAGGGTGATTCTTGAAAGGAAAACCACAGACAAGCAAACAAGCCAACTGCTTAGCCTAATAGAATCGGAGACCTGCAAAGCAAAGGAACGAAGAGCTTTTTCCTCTTTAATCGTAAAACCTACCGTTGGCAGGAAGCATTACGGACATCCTCACACTGGGGCTAACGGGCAAACTGCTGTCACTCTTGGAGGCATTTTAGAATGAGATTTTCTAAATTTAAGATTAAAAGTCTTTTCAAAGTACCCATTCGTGGCCCCAGAAATCCCTTCTCGGGGAATACGCCTTTAGAGAAAGATCAGGCACGTTATTCTAAAATACAGACGTGGTACGTGCAGAGCAAGGTTCACACTGTGAGATTCACAGTAGCCAAGCATGGAACCAGCCCAGGTGATCCACAGAGGAGGGGACAAAGAAGAGGCGGTGTGTGTGCACCACGGAGTTTCCCTCAGCCACAGAGAAGAATGAAAAGATGGCATCGCTGGAAAATGGGTGGAGCTGAAGCCCACGGGTGAAGCAAGCCAGGCTCAGAGAGGGTCGAGTTTTCCTACCCTAGGCAGAAGCTAAAGAGAAAGAAAGGGGAACACTGGGGGAATCTCGTGAAAATAGAAAGGAGATCAGTGGAGGAGCGGAAGGGGATGAGGGATGGGAGAAGGGAGGAATGGTGGGATGAAATTGACCCAATATGCCGGGAGCACGTGTGAAGGTGTCACAATGAACCCTGTGATGTCCCACCCTGAAAGACAGGACCAGGAGGAAGACTAGGCAAGGGGTCAGGGAGGGAGGGCAGGGAGGGGAAGTAGAAGGCTGGAGGAGGAGACGGAGCGATTACGTCCCAGGCAGTCATGAACAGGTCAGAACGAACCCCCCGCGTGTGTCACCCTGGGCACCGAGAGCGTGTCTTCACACAGACACGCTGAGAGTTGCCACTGCAAATGCTGAACCAAACCTGGCGGGTCCCTAGGGAGACCAGAGGGGAGGAGCAGGGGCTTGCAAAGAGTTCTGGACCCCGGAAATTCCCACTGGCCTGTCTGAGGCCATCCTGGTAAGAAGGAAGCCGCAGGGGCCGGGGAGGGAGGCCAGTCAGCCCGACTCCCTGGGCAGCGCCCTGAGTTCTGCTTCACGCGCCACGCAAGCCAGCGCCCTGACCCACGGCCCCGCTCCCGGGCACTGGAATCACACGCAGACGATCAGTCACACACAGTCGGGCCCTCCCGACACGCACACGTGCTCACTGGCGAGTGGATCGGGAGCACGCGCTGCCGTGCTGAGGGGCGACTGCAGTACACAGTGCAACCCCAAAGTTTCAAGAAAGTTCCAAATAAACTTTAAACTGTGTGAATCAGAGCTCTCTCCCTGCCCCTTGCCCAGGTGCCCCACCCACTTCGAGGCCAGGGCTCAGAGGGGCTCCCTCCTCCCCTTTGAAGCCGAGTCCTGCAGAGCGGCAGGGTCAGAGTGACAGGAGTGAAACCCACCCGGCTTCTGGTGACCCTGGGCAGCCCCAGCCCCAGAGCCTGGGCCGCTCCTGCACCACGGCCTGGTGACAGCCCTCACAGGCCTGCTGGAGGACCTGCGCCATCGCGGGCCAAGCCTGGGGCACCCGCAGTGGACTCCCGGACCTGAGTGCATGCCCGGTGGCTCTTGCTGCAAGAGGACGAGAACCAGCCAAGTCAAGGCAGGAAGGGAACCACACCAGAGGAAGGGCATTATGTGTGTTTTTGAACATTTTATGTATGTATTTGCTTTTTATATTTATGATTTTTTAAATCCATCTGGATAACCCAGACCTTTCGAAGCGCAGAAATGGAAAGAAAGTTCCAGTCCTGCTGGTGGTGCAGCTTGCCGGAGGCCTCCTGGAGCCCTGGCAGAGCAGCCGCCAGGCCAGGCGCCCCAGCCCCTGCAGATGCCTGCAGCCCCACCTCCCACCCGGGGGCAGCTCCTAAAAGGGGTAGTGCCTCGATTCTCTCCAGTGAGGCCAGGGCCACAAAGGCACCCACCCAGTGGGGCTGTGTGCAATTAACCAAGACAGCCCTCCAGCCCAGCAGCTGACAGGCACCTATGACAGGCACAAGGTCACTATGGTCACTAAATGCAAGACTACTCCCTGACTGAGCATGCCGTTGGGTTATGAGATCGCGGGAGTTCACGCAATAGCTCCGGCTCAGTCTATTCAACTTTACCACAATGCAAAGAAAGAGGTTCAAATCTGGACCCTGTAAATATGTGTGTAGAGTGTATATGTGCCTAGTCATGAATATGTTTTGCATAGCACAGCACACATGATACCTGCACACGCATGTGTGGCACATATATGTGCACACGTAGTTATGGAATCACATAGCAAGCAGCACACATGACGTATGCATGTGCACACATACCCACACACGTGGTTGTGAGATTACGCAGCACACATGACATATGCCTGCACACACGTGGGCACAACTGTCTTCAACTTTTCAGTGATGCAGTCACCAAACGTTTTCAAGGAAAACATTAAGCTTGCCTTCCCTGGAGAGCATCGAATCGCAAAACAAAGAAACACTGTTCACATACTTCTGGAAATCCATTTCTAAGATTGAAAACAGAAGCGTCGCCGCCACGGGTGGGGGGTTCAAAGCCCACCGAGGTTGCCTAATGAGATCGCGTGACTTGTCATTCCCCTCCTTCAGGCTGGGGATGATCAAGTCCCAGTTTAATCAACCCTTGGCCCGAATGCTCCTTGGAGAGAGCATTTTCCTCAAAGCCATGAACTTCAGCCAGGAATCTGTTAATTCTACCTTTTATATTTCTTTCCCCCTCTATCATAATAATGAGGTGCTCGGAAATGTTAATGTTATTAGGGATTTTCATTTAAACTACTTCTTAAACTCTTGCCCTCCGATCTCTCCTTCCAACAGACCGAGTTTCCCTGAGTGAGCGGCTCAGAGGCAGCAGCAGAAGCAACCAGGCTGGGCAGGGGGGTTCACCAGTATTGGAATATTAATTGCATTTAAATAAGAACCCCCCCCAAATTGCCCAACTTATAGTCTCGGGGACATTCCACTGAATATAAGAGTCCCCAGTCTCTTTATTCAAATTAAAACAATGTGTAAGAAAATTAAGTCCCAATAATACTGATAATGGCTAATATTCATCAGCTCCTCTGCCCGCCCGCCCTTCATCAAGCACCATGGTTTAACTTGGACATTGGACTCGACAGTCGCTCAGCTAGTGTCCCTGGTGTTCTACGGACCCCCGAGGGCAGGCGCGGAGATGTGGGGGCCGGCAGGCAGGTACTAAGGCCGCCACCAGGACGCATGCTGTCCACCACTGCCACTGTCCTTGGAAGCGCAGACAGAGCAGGACACAGGACGCAGTACCCAGGGAGAGGAGGGCCACCTGCCCGTGCTCTGGGTTCAGTTTTCACCCTTCGTACCATAAAATCCTGCTATAAACTTTTTTGTTCGTTTGTTTAAAAAGTGTCTCGTCAAGAAAGAGAGCGGTTTGGGCTTTCTGGGACTGCTGTTTCCAGATGCGCAAACGCCCCAGCAGGAACCGTCAGGCTGCAGAGTGCAGCGGTGCTCCAGGGCACAGAGACCCTCCCGGTCACTGCCCGCCCGCACGGCCGGAGCTGCCTCGGACCCCGGCCTGCAGAACCACTTCTCAGAGGAGACTCCCCCAGACGGTCTGCCAGTGTCCCTTAGTCCGTCCACAAGAGACTCTCAGAATAAGAAAAAGTGAGACCACTTGAATCAGGAAGGAGTACGACCACGACCACGTCACAGGTCAAAATGTCTCAGACGGCTTGTTGAAGATCAGAGAGACTTCATCGTGGACACTTTAGTTTTTCGAACGATCACTGCATTATTATTCTCACGCAGAGTTTTTAAGTAAAGACGTGACTCCAGGCCCGAGGCCGTCGCGACGGCGTGAGAATCGAGCGCACGAAGGCAGGGCAGCAGGCAGGGGTCCACGGGAATCACCACGTGCTGAAGGGAAGGGGGTGCACACCTCGTCCACACCATCGGAAAGGTAAAGGGTCACGAAGACCGGCAGACGCACGGGAGAAGCCTGGGGGAGAGGGCAGGGAGCCGCGCCTGAGGCCCTGCTGGGCTGCGCCGTCACCTGTGCCGGTCTGCTGTCACTGGATGCCAGGCAGGAGGCACTGACCACGGGCAGCCAGCATGGCCACTGCTGTGTCCTCCTATGTTCTCAGACTGCACGGTGCAGAGACACTGCTTTTGTCACCAAAGACACAACACCATGACAGGAGCGATCACTGCCACAGAGCCACGGGCACTGGAAGGGGCTGTCACGACCATCTCCCTGAGGTCACCTGAACCCACCAGACCCCACCAGACCCCACAGGGCGGGCACTGGCTGTTTTTAAACCTGAATGTGCATTTTACCACGTCCCAAAATGAGAAAACCCTCATAACGTGACATCGGACCTGTAACAAAGTGACAAACCAGCTCAACCTGACGTGCCTGTCAAGTTTGAGGGGCGGGAGGGAGATGGGGAGGCGGAGCAGCCGAGGACGGAGCACGCACGCGGGTCATCTGCCAGAGGCGCGTCGTCCCGCGGTGTGGAGGCGGGCCACGTGACCACCCTTCCCTCAACCGCCCAGGCCCCCACCCCTCCTGCCATCACCATCCGCACCCCAACGCTCGGGGAGGGCCCTCACTGTCGAGATTGTGCTGCGAGAGCGCAGCCTCACCAGCCGTCCAGTTTGAATGGACTGGCTGGGCAGGGACTGTGGGCAGGTGGGGCAGGGCCCTGGAAGGCGCCTCTTCCCCGCAGCCCCTCCCTCCCTCTCCCTCTGCCTCCTGTCCCCACCATGAGCCGAGCAGCTTCCCTCTGCTGGCCCCTCCCCGGACATTCTGCCCCCCCTGGGCCCACAGCAATGGGGTCTGCCCCCTGTGGACTGAGACCCCGATGGCACGAGCCCAGATCCACTCTCCCTCCTCTAACCTGTTTTGGTCACAGCGATGCAAAAGCTGACTGCCACGTTTCCCATTATAGAAAGAGTCCAGCAATTCCACCTGCTGCTCATCTGCAGAAACAGGGACCTTTGCCATCTCCGAAAGGAAACCCTGTCACGCTGGATTCTGAAGAAGGCGCGGGAGCCCTGAATGCCCTTCCAGAAACCACCACGGTCTACGCGGGTGCCTAAGGCCACAGTGCCAGCATCAGTGATTACAATCCAACTGAGTCCTGGAATTCATCGTCCTTCAAGGACCAATAACAATAGGATGGTGAGTCATAACGTCCCTCTCATCCCAGCTTTCAGCAGTGGAAGTCACATAGGCACTATCCATTTGAAAAAGGACAATCATCTAATTCATGGGACAGGAGGGACTCGGAAATGCCTGGCTACTGTTGTGCCCTGTAATCACCTGTCCTCGTGGAAGCTCGGAGCCCGGAGAGAACCTCCTGTGGAAGCTGCTAGTGAAATCAATAACGTGCCGCCTTCCCCTGTGTTCCCAGAACAAATGCACTCCGTGCACAGAGAGCTGGGGACAGCAGCTGCTTCCCACGGTCATTGTATTCAGCATCTAAGAAGGAAGACAGATGTGAACTACTCGAGGGAAATACGCGTGCAATTGAGATACATACGTATGTAAAATGAGCATGCCAAGTAGATCTGCTGTGGCCGGCAGTCCGGGGATGGCTAATCACTCGACACCTCCTCCTGATTGGGAGGTCTAGGTGCAAACGGCAGTTGCTGCAGATGACCTAGCCTAAGAGGGGCTCCTAAAATGCAGGACACTTCAACATCTTCCTGGGACCACTGCTGTCGAGAGAAACGTGCCCTCCCTCCCCTGGAAATAAATAACAGCCACATCTCGTAGAACCTTGCTGGGCGGTGTCCCTGAGAGCGGTCCCACCTGCACGCAGGGCGCTTGCCTTCCGTCTTCCTGGATTTTAACTCTGGGGCCACCCGATCTCAGATTCCACCTGACAAAAGCCATCCACCGCCCCTCTGTCTGTCAGAACGTAGCAACAATTTCATATTCTGTTTGACTCACACCGAAAGAGTCTCAAGAGCAAAGTCACTGTGCTACCAACGGTTTTTAGCAAAATTCAACTCTAGCGAGCGTACAGGTCTGTGGGGTCTCCAGTCTGTGACGCTGACCTCACGGGGCTCACCCCAGGCTCACCTGGCTCTTCGTTCCCTCCTAGACCCCATGCTCTCTCTCTTCTGGGATTATTTTCTTCCTACTTGAAAATCACCCGTTTTGTGTTCTTTCACTAAATGTCTGGTACGATGAGTTCTCTCCAATTTTGCTTGTCAGAAAATATCATTATTTATTCTTCATTTTTGAGGAGTATACTTGCTAAAATAGAACACCCGAGATGAGGGAGGATTTTTTCCCCCGTGTTAAATGTCATTCCATTGTCTTTCAGATTTTATAATTTCTTCTGAAAAGTCAGTTGTCTTATCATCCACGGGTCCTTTGCACTGACATTCCCTTCAGCTGGGTATGATTTCTCTGAACTTATCCTGTCTGACATCACAGTGCTGCTTCAGCCTGTGGTTTGATGGTGTTGGCCAATTCTGGAAACTTCTCTCCTTTCTCGATCTCTGCCTTTACTTCTGTCTCTGTCTCTCTCCTCTTTACTCTTCAGAATGTTTCCTACTCTTTCTAGTCCAGTTAACTAACTCTAATTTGTTCGCAATATTTCCTAGTACTTCTAGTCTAGTTATCTAACCCTAATATTTCCTACCGATTTCTAGTCCAGTTATATAACCCTAATTTGTTCGCAATTCAATGTATTACACTCTTAATTTAAGTTGCTCCATTATTCAGTTCTAGAATTTTCATTTGATTCTTTGCAGATATTTTGATTTTCTGCTGATCTTGTCATCCATTTTATTGAATATATAAGAGTTATTTGTAAATCTGTTGAAAATTCTGGTGACTGACTCATCCGTGGGTCTATTTCTGATCCTGTCCCTGGATCTGGGATTCGGTGGTGCCTGGTAATTTTTTATTGGATGCCAGACAATGTACATGAGCCATTGTGAACACTCTGGGTTATGCTAACTTCTCTCGGAGAGGATTTATTTTTCTTTGAACTGACAATTAGAGCAAGAGGAAATGATCATAATTCAGTGTGTGCTTGAACAGACCCAAAGTGCATTTTGAGACTTTGTGAGGACTGATCCACGTCTGTCTCATCCTTCTTCCTAGACCCAGCTAAGAGCCAGGATGTTCAGGGGCCCACCTCACCCCAGCAGGTCCTGAGCTTGATGCCCCTTCTCCTAAATATCTGCATGGTGAGACTGCTGGGACTTCTTGCCTGGCTTCTCAGCCTCTCGGCTGACACTTTCTGTCCAATTCATCAGACTCTCGACTGCTGCTATGAATTCGCAAATGGTTCAAGATAAACAGGAGAGCAGGGTGTAGGGCTCAGCTCCATGCTTTCTCCTCCTTGCTGGCTTTTGACCTCAGGCAGGCATGGCTGCCTTTGCAATCATAAGCTACAATCTTGGTCTTCTCAGTCCTGACGGATCTATAACAGCCTTGACCCACTTCACCCTCTCTGCCAGGGCTTGAAATCAGCAGGTGCATGGGGGCCCAAAGTGGCTCCACACACAGGCACACTCAGCGCATGCACCCTCTCTGGTGGTCCATGCAACCTGCCCGTGCTCTGCCCTCCAGTCTACGCAACTCTACCACCTGCAGAGCACGGCGGATTGATGCTCCCTACAACTACTGTGCCGCAAGGAAGCCCAAGACACCCCAGCAGGGAGGTAGCATGGCATCCTCCAGCCAAGAAACCATAACAGAGAGCAGAGAAGCTTCTGGATGACTCCAACCCCCCTCCCCCGCACCATCTGCCATGCGACCAAGGACCCCATGCAGGAGTGACTCGGCTGAGTTTATCACCTCCAAGATCCATGAGGGGTAATATCGTTTCAATACTCTAACTTTTGGGGTAGATTTTTTTTTTCTTTTTTCGTATAATAGATAAACATGACGCCCTCTTTGCTCAGTTTTCCACTGCTTGGTTGCATCTCCAGTTAGAGAGAGAGAGTGTGCGCGTGCGCGCGTGTGTGCGACCTCAGCTGGAGGCGGAGCTCAGTGTGCTCCAAGCCCTTACAACAGTGCTCTAGGTGCCCAGTGCCCAGGGCAGATGCTACACAGGTGCTGGCAGCTCCTCATCAGCTCCGCCCAGGGCCAGCTCACAGCTTCCAGTCCCCTGCCTCTGTCCAGCACCAGGCTCCACCAGGTGCACGGCACTGTGACATCACGCGTCTGCAGTTCTCCCCTCTGCAGTGACGGCCTTTACCTGCTTCTCTCTCCTTGTGGACACGAGCGAGGAATCTACTTCCCTTCGCTGGGGCATGAGCTTGTGCACGCCACGTGGGCCGTGAACAGGGAGGGAGGTGGCAGGTGCCACGCCTCCTTGCTGCCCACGCTTTTCCCTCTGCCACACGACCACGACCGTCCGAGGTGACGTGCGCCCCTGCGGCAGGCTGGGTTCCAAGTGAGGGACACCTGCCAAAACCTGCAGCTGAAGTTCAGCAGGTACACAGAGGGAGAAGCAGGAGCCTCCGCTGTGGGGGCCCCAGAGACGCAGGGCCATTGTCCCCAGCACACCAGAGCCAGTCCCCACGGGGTCGGGCAGAGCTTGGCGCCTTGGCGCACAGCTGGCGCTCCCGAATTAACTGGTCAGTGCCGAGCCTCACAAGTGAACTCTCATTCCCGCGTATTTACAAAACAACGAGTTTCAGGGACAACAGATAATTCTCTCTCTGGTACACCGGGACCTACAAACAGAATTTCTTTGAAATTTATTTATCTCCCGGTGTGCTAGAATTTCATAAAATTATAAATAATATTCCAAATCAGAAATTCTCTCCACAGCAAGCTCCCCTTCTTTCACCACATGACTCTCTCTGTGGGGTAGAGCGAATGGTGTCTGCCGCGGGGTCTCTGGACACACCCTGGAGACCCGTGGCTCCGTTGTGACTTTGCACCATCCGTGGGACCCTCTATTCCATGAATGCAGATGAGTGAGAGCTGACCCCCGCGGGCCCTGGGGGCCACTTTCTTTCCTGAGGGTCTTTCCCTGGAGCTGTGGGCCTCTCCTTTGTATTGTGACTCTGAGATACTCACAGACAATTTCCGTGTGGCCCCGTTGAAGTTCATCACAGAGATTTTGTAAAGATTCCAGGTGCAGATGGTCCCTGAAGGATCTTCCCTAAAATAAAATGAGGAGCAACGGGGACACGGAAGTGACAACTTTGGTTCCTTGATATATAACGGGAACTGTCTCCCGGCACATAGATACTTCAGCTTAGGCCTGAGATAGAAATGTCTTGTTTTGATAAGTTGGTCCTCGTGGTAAGATGTGAAAATCAAAAAGAATTCTTCTTCCCGTGGGGAACAGTGGAGAGACGTCTTAAGAAGGTAAAACAGGCCACGGACTCGGAGCAGGGCCCACCGTGCGCGGGGGCAGAGGACTCCTGCACACAGTCAGCGTTTTCTCCCAGCCCGACTCCGGCACTCTGAGCCTCTGCTGGCTTTGTCTCTTTGGACCAGTCACTTCAATTTCTCCTATTTCTCAACGTGGATCGTGAAGGTTAAAATCAATTTTGAGAGGACATGTCAACCATTCCCAAAGAGGCCACGGCTCTTGGGGGATCCTGAGCTCCAGGAGGAGCAGCTCTGTGACCCCCAAGGGTCAGCACTTCCGGAGGGAAGGAGGCCACCTGAGGAGGGAGGCTCCTGCTGCTTCCCTTGGGCCTCCCTCAACATCACCCACCCCCCTGCGTGGGGCCTCTCTGTTGGCCCCCCGCCAGTGCCCTCCCCTCCCTGCCTCTCCCGTCATTGCTAATGGTCATTCGAAGGCTGCTTGTCCACTCACGCATGGAATAGAGTGTGCGCTCATGATCAAAAGGGAAGGCCACTGTGCGCAGCCGCGGGTCCCGGGGCCTCAGCACCCTGGGTCTCCAGCTACGTCCCACAGAGTCTCACCTCCCGGCCCCACGGTGCAGCCCGGGACCGGCTGTCACCTTCTAAGCCCACGCGTTCTGTTTTGATATTTTTCAGTATAAATGTGCATTCTAAACATTAATTTTAAGAATGAACAAGCCCTTCTAAGATGTAGAACTAAAATACCAAACAATACACGCAGAAAACCAGACTGCTGTTTTTCTAGGGAAAGAGCAAATCTCCTGAGTTTGAGTCATTCAGCCAAAACCAGAAAAAAACCTTAGGGTGTGCTTCGCTTGGACTCCACCAGGAGGTAATTCCTTTGTTTGCACGCGTAACAAGTGGATCTGAATCTGCCAGTTATGTGGATACGGCCGTAGGGGACAAATGTCTACAGTAAGTCACAACCACAACGCAAAGGAAAAGGGGCCACGTACGGCTCTGTGGCTCACCAGCGGTCAGCGTGGCCACTGCGGATCAGAGAGGCTGAGGGCAAAGCAGGGAGGAGTGGGCGGCACAGAGGGGGCAGCTCCTGGCTGGCACAGGCTGGCCTCTCGTTCCCATCCCCTCCCTGTGACTACATGAGTGCACCCCACGCAGCACTCAAGGGACCGAATCACAGTGTGCTGGCTGCAGACCCCCCCCAGAACACACAGGCTAGGCACGGGGTCCTCACAGACCCCCCCCCAGAACACACAGGCTAGGTACGGGGTCCTCGCAGACCCCCCCCCAGAACACACAGGCTAGGCACGGGGTCCTCGCAGACCCCTCCCCAGAACACACAGGCTAGGCACGGGGTCCTCGCAGACCCCCCCCAGAGCACACAGGCTAGGCACGGGGTCCTCGCAGACCCCCCCGAGAACACACAGGCTAGGCACGGGGTCCTCGCAGACCCCTCCCAGAACACACAGGCTAGGCACGGGGTCCTCGCAGACCCCTCCCCAGAACACACAGGCTAGGCACGGGGTCCTCGCAGACCCCTCCCCAGAACACACAGGCTAGGCACGGGGTCCTCACAGACCCCCCTCAGAACACACAGGCTAGGCACGGGGTCCTCGCAGAACCCCCCCAGAACACACAGGCTAGGCACGGGGTCCTCGCAGACCCCTCCCAGAACATACAGGCTAGGCGCACGGGGTCCTCGCAGACCCCCCCCAGAACACACAGGCTAGGCACGGGGTCCTCGCAGACCCCCACCAGAACACACAGGCTAGGCACGGGGTCCTCGCAGACCCCTCCCAGAACACACAGGCTAGGCACGGGGTCCTCGCAGACCCCTCCCAGAACACACAGGCTAGGCACGGGGTCCTCGCAGACCCCCCCCCAGAGCACACAGGCTAGGCACGGGGTCCTCGCAGACCCCCCCCAGAACACACAGGCTAGGCACGGGGTCCTCGCAGACCCCCCCCAGAACACACAGGCTAGGCACGGGGTCCTCGCAGACCCCTCCCAGAACACACAGGCTAGGCACGGGGTCCTCGCAGCAGCTCACGGGGCGCCTCCCTGGCCACTGCCTGCACCAGGTCCTGCCGCGCCCGCCTGTCGGGAGGTGTGAAGGCCATGGCGCGGGTTGACGGACCACAGAGAGACCCAGGGGCCAGCCTGACTGGTGGGTCTCCCTGCCAGTGCTAACCTGGGCAGAGTCAGGCTTGGGGAGGACCAGAGATGGGGGAGCAGCAGAGGGGCCCCTGATTCTGGGTGGAAGCCACTTCACAATGCCCCTGAATAGGAACTCAGCCCTCAGCTCCAAGTGGACCTGTCTTGGAGCAGCCAGGCCTGCCCCAGGGGCTCTGACCAAACTCTCATTTTTAAGCTCGTGGGGACTCCCCTGTGTGAAGAGGGAGGGTGAGACACCTGAGGGTGGGCCAAGAGCACCCCGAAGGCTCTGAGAAGGTCCCTGCAACTCTCAGGGCACTCCCGTAACTGTGTGTGTTGCTTTGACTTCGTGTGTGTGCGCAGAGGGCCTGGTGGGAACGGCACTGCGTCCTAGACTGTTCCCAGACTGAAGGAAGGGTCTAGGCCACGGGATCAGGAACATCTCTGCAGCTGTTGTAGGGACAGACGAGGCAAGGCACTGACGACAGCAGGAAACAGTTTTATTTTGGCTGCATCCAGGCTCAGAGGGCACAGCTCTCGCTGTAATCAGTTAATCCCTGAACCCCGAGTTCAGGCAGTTTCAGAACTTTATACCCAGCGTGTAAAGGCAGGGGCTCAGAAGTTCACAGTCTGCAGAAGTTCACATAAAAGCGGCTTTTTCTTTCACTGTTCTGGGCAAGTTAACCCTTCAAGGACAACACCTGAGAAGGGGAGAGCTCCTTCTCCCCTTTCTTTCCTCCCTGCCAGCTGTTACCTTGGAGCCCAGTTGGTAACGTCTCTTATCTTAGAAATGTAGACAGCTCTGTGAAGCTCCAGCTCAAGGCCAGAGGCCTTGTTAAAGAATTTGTCCTTTTTATTATCACATTTTGCATTTGCAAACACACTTCTACAAACTGCTATACTGGACACATGTTTGTAAAAAACAAGTAAAGGGGCGTCCAGCACCTGGAGTGCTGATTTCTTCCAGGCCAGTGGCCAAGTAATAGAGCAACAGGAAAATAGGAAGTTCACCTGCATTAAATGTTTTTAGTAGATAGAGACTCTTTTGCTGACAGTCCTAAAATCAGCCATGGTGAAGATTTCTGGGGAAGCTTAGTTAAGATTTTCTGTGGAGGAGGGGATGCCACTACACCAATGTACTCTTCAAGTGAAGTCTTCAAGTGAAGGCCAGGTGATTACACAATAGGCCCCAAGGCCTCTAATGTGGGGTGATCACAGGGAAGGTCTGCACCCGGGACTAGGGTTTTTTTTGTTGGCTGGAAGAGGCCCTCAGGCCTGCACCACGTGAGGCACTGCTGCCTATGTGGCACCCAGCCATGATTAAAAACAGAACAAAGAAAACGTAGAGAGCACCTCTACTTGTCACACTATGAGTTATCAATGCCCATGCTCAGCCACACGTGCAGTGCAGAGGACTTCTTCATGTAAGACACAAAATAAATACTTAATTAGATTATTTTAAGAAAAAGCTTCTCAAGAAACACCAGCAGCCGGGCGTTTTTATGGTTCTAGCAGATTCCACGGGGATGAAACCCAGGGTCCTGGCGGTTACTGGAGTACCCACCAGCACAAATCCATGCACTGAGGTCACGTGGAGCGGGGTCAACACCTGCTCCAAAGGGAATGACCGCTCCATCCTCACGCAAGGGTTGGTTCCGTTTGGAACAGGGAGCTTCTGCCCTGAATACCTCTGTCCCAATACTCAGCACAGGTGTAGACCAGGCAGAGGTGGCTACCAGTGGGGGTGCCGGCTCCCGATAAGCTCATCATGGTCAAATTTGCATATGTCGCTAATCCAAGCTCAAGGAGAGCTTTATTTGTCTCCATGTTGAATCGTTTCCCAATTATTTCGGAATTAGTTGACTTGCTTTTCACATTTAGAATTTAAAAACCTCCTGACTCATTATGGACTCTTTTTAACCAGTCAGAACAGATTTCTTTCCTCTCCGAGGCTGCCATCATAAATATTACACTGAAAAATTGTTCATTTACCACAAGTTGCTACATTGTTGATTAAATTGTGCACATGCCAGCGTTAACACCACTCTCAATGGGAGATAATTGTAACTTTAGTAACACGAGGAAGGCTGTGCGGAGGTACAAAGATGTTTACTGCAGCATTATTGGTAATTGTGAAAAATTGGAGACAACCAAAATGTCAGCAGTGATGAAATAAATTGCAGTGTGATAGCATTTATTTTTTTAAGATATCTGTTCGTGAGTACACAGTACTGCTTCTGCACAGCTATGCATGATGCACACTGCAAAACTCTGGTGGACACATTCACACCACAGTCTGTCAGGGGCCAGCCATCTGTTTAAGTAAAAGGCCAGAGAAGCCAATATTTTAGGGTTTCTGAACCACTGATCTTTGGATCTTTGCCACAACCACCCAACTCTGCCACTGTAGCAAATAGGAGCCAAACACACAAATGCAGGAGCACGGCTGTGGTTCCCACAATTTTGTACTTGTCCGACAATTGGGAGGCTGGGGCAGGAGGCAAGGCTAGACTTGGCTACTTAACAAGACCTCATCTCAAAATGAAAATAAAAAGGGCTGGGGACGTAGCTCAGTGCTAGAGCGCTCCTGTGTTTAGTCCCCAGCACCAAAAAAGAAAGAGAAAAGAAAACTTTGTACTTACACATCAAATGGAAGTTCACACCATAAAAATTTTGGAATTTTCACACCATAAAATAGTCTTATATGGAGTTTTTTGTTGTTGTTGTTGTTTTTGTACCAGGAATTGAACTCAGGGGCACTCGACCACTGGGCCACATCCCCAGCCCTATTTTGTACTTTATTAGAGACAGGGTCTCACTGAGTTGCTAAGTGCCTCGCCCTTGCTGAGGCTGGCTTCGAACTCGTGATCCTCCTGCCTCAGCCTCCCAAGTGCTGGGATCACAGGCGTGGCCACCGCGCCCGGCTTATGGAGCTTCTTCATCATCTAAAAATATCAAAACTATTCTTAATTCATGGGCCAGATAAAAACAGGTGGCACACCGGAATTGACCCTTGACCTGTAGCCCTAGCCTGGGCCCCAGCTGAAGCCTCATCAGATGGGTCCCCAGTGGCTGGGAACTACCCACCAGGCGGCCGCCCTGCCAGGCCTGGGCAGCGACATGTCCGGGGGCGCCCGCCTGCTTCTCCTCATCTGCGGGGCTCTGTGCTTTCCTCAGTGGTCACTCCCTGGGGCTTCTCTTTGAAGACTCTGAGCCTGTCACCGGGGCTGTGCACGGTGGAGGGACTGCGGGGGCTGGGGGCTTGCCTCCGGAGCGTGAGCAGGGGTCTGGCAGCACTCGGGGTCTGTGCGGGCGGCTCTCCCTCCTGTGCTGTGTGGGCCTCGCAGGGGCACGCCCGGGAGATTCAGGCTGTCCTTGCTGTCCAGGCCCCCTCCCAGGGCTGGACCACATCTGACGACGGGAAGCGTCCCCGAGGAAGCAGCCGTGATGGACCAGTCTGCCGCCTCCGCCCTCGGAATCCTCTCAGACCTCCCTGGAGATGAAGCAGGGCCCCGAGTTTGCCATTAAAGATTAAAATTGCATCCAACCCCAGCTCTACGTGATGGAACGCGACCAGGGGGACCACTCCCCACCCTGGACTGGGCAGGACCTGGGACCTGTTGAGACGTCACACGCACCAGCAGCACGTCCTGCCCTTGCACCTCCCCCGCCAGACCACCAGGGCAGCCCCCAGCAGGGTGGGCAGCACGCACCCCACCTGGGGCAGCTCTGGGAGCAGGACCGTCCCAGGAGACGGGGAAGCGCTTCCTGGGACGCTCACGGGGCGGAGAGGGCGGGCCCTAACCCCAAGAGAAGCACTGGGTAGAGCGGGGGCAGGACTGTTTCCCCTGCCAGAGGGCAGCCCGGAAACCTGGGCAGGGCCTCGCCTCCCACCCACACCTGCAGCAGCCAAGAGCCGGCAGAGGAGAGGGAGACCTGGTGGAAACCAAAGCCAGGTCTTGCTCAGGCTCCCATGAGGTGAAGGATGACCAGCCAAAGGACCAGCGCTGGGGAGGCCAGAGGATGCCCTCCGCCGTCCACCATGCCCGACTCAGGAACAGCCCGGGGAGTTACAGGGACTCTGCAGACGGAGCAGCCTTCTTAGGACTCCCCAACCCTTCAGAAGGACCCCCAGCACCTGTGGGCAGGCAGGGGACCAGCTGCTACAGCCCCACTGACTCGTCACCCCCCCAGCCCTTCTGCCTCAGCCACCTCCAGGAGGCAGCTCAAGCTCCTGCCCCAGGCTGCCCCCACCAGCTCCAGCTCCTGCCCCAGGCTGCCCCCACCAGCTCCAGCTCCTGCCGCAGGCTGCCCCCACCAGCTCCAGCTCCTGCCCCAGGCTGCCCCCCATCCACCAGCTCCAGCTCCTGCCCCAGGCTGCCCCCACCAGCTCCAGCTCCTGCCCCAGGCTGCCCCCCACCAGCTCCAGCTCCTGCCGCAGGCTGCCCCCACCAGCTCCAGCTCCTGCCCCAGGCTGCCCCCACCAGCTCCAGCTCCTGCCCAGGCTGCCCCCACCAGCTCCAGCTCCTGCCCCAGGCTGCCCCCACCAGCTCCAGCTCCTGCCCCAGGCTGCCCCCACCAGCTCCAGCTCCTGCCGCAGGCTGCCCCCACCAGCTCCAGCTCCTGCCCCAGGCTGCCCCCACCAGCTCCAGCTCCTGCCCCAGGCTGCCCCCACCAGCTCCAGCTCCTGCCCCAGGCAGCCCCCACCAGCTCCAGCTCCTGCCCCAGGCTGCCCCCCACCAGCTCCGGCTCCTGCCCCAGGCTGCCCCCCACCAGCTCCAGCTCCTGCCGCAGGCTGCCCCCACCAGCTCCAGCTCCTGCCCCAGGCTGCCCCCACCAGCTCCAGCTCCTGCCCCAGGCTGCCCCCACCAGCTCCAGCTCCTGCCCCAGGCTGCCCCCCACCAGCTCCAGCTCCTGCCGCAGGCTGCCCTTCACCAGCTCCAGCTCCTGCCCCAGGCTGCCCCCCCACCAGCTCCAGCTCCTGCCCCAGGCTGGCCCCCTGCACCAGCTCCGGCTCCTGCCCCAGGCTGCCCTTCACCAGCTCCGGCTCCTGCCCCAGGCTGCCCCCCACCAGCCCGCTCCGCTCCTGCCCCAGGCTGCCCCCCACCAGCTCCGGCTCCTGCCCCAGGCTGACCCCCACCAGCTCCGGCTCCTGCCGCAGGCTGCCCCCCACCAGCTCCGGCTCCCTGCCCCAGGCTGCCCCCCACCAGCTCCGGCTCCTGCCGCAGGCTGCCCCCCACCAGCTCCGGCTCCTGCCCCAGGCTGCCCCCCACCAGCTCCAGCTCCTCCCCCAGGCTGCCCCCCACCAGCTCCAGCTCCTGCCCCAGGCTGCCCTTCACCTGCCCCCCACCAGCTCCAGCTCCTGCCCCAGGCTGCCCCCCACCAGCTCCAGGTCCTGGCCCGCAGGCTGCCCCCCACCAGCTCCGGCTCCTGCCCAGGCTGCCCCCCACCAGCTCCAGGCTCCTGGCTGCCCCCCTCACCAGCTCCGCTCCTGCCCCAGGCTGCCCCCCACCAGCTCCGGCTCCTGCCCCAGGCTGCCCCCCACCAGCTCCGGCTCCTGCCCCAGGCTGCCCCCCACCAGCTCCGGCTCCTGCCCCAGGCTGCCCCCCACCAGCTCCGGCTCCCCAAGCCCCGCCCGACCAGCTCCGGCTGCCCCAGGCTGCCCCCCACCAGCTCCGGCTCCTGCCCCAGGCTGCCCCCCACCACTCAGCTCCCCCAGGCTCCTGCCCAGCTCCTGCCCCAGGCTGCCCCCCACCAGCTCCAGCTCCTGCCCCAGGCTGCCCCCACCAGCCCCAGGCTGCCCCCCCCACCAGCTCCAGCTCCTGCCGCAGGCTGCCCCCCACCAGCTCCAGCTCCTGCCCCAGGCTGCCCCCCACCAGCTCCAGGTCCTGCCGCAGGCTGCCCCCCACCAGCTCCGGCTCCTGCCCCAGGCTGCCCCCCACCAGCTCCGGCTCCTGCCCCAGGCTGCCCCCCACCAGCTCCGGCTCCTGCCGCAGGCTGCCCCCCACCAGCTCCGGCTCCTGCCCCAGGCTGCCCCCCACCAGCTCCGGCTCCTGCCCCAGGCTGCCCCCCACCAGCTCCAGGTCCTGCCCCAGGCTGCCCCCCACCAGCTCCAGCTCCTGCCCCAGGCTGCCCCCCCACCAGCTCCAGGTCCTGCCCCAGGCTGCCCCCACCAGCTCCAGCTCCTCCCCCAGGCTGCCCCCCACCAGCTCCAGCTCCTGCCGCAGGCTGCCCCCCACCAGCTCCAGCTCCTGCCCCAGGCTGCCCCCCACCAGCTCCAGCTCCTCCCCCAGGCTGCCCCCCACCAGCTCCAGCTCCTGCCGCAGGCTGCCCCCCACCAGCTCCAGGTCCTGCCCCAGGCTGCCCCCCACCAGCTCCAGCTCCTGCCCCAGGCTGCCCCCCACCAGCTCCAGGTCCTGCCCCAGGCTGCCCCCCACCAGCTCCAGCTCCTGCCCCAGGCTGCCCCCCACCAGCTCCAGGTCCTGCCCCAGGCTGCCCCCCACCAGCTCCAGGTCCTGCCCCCCACCAGGCTGCCCCCACCAGCTCCAGCTCCTGCCCCAGGCTGCCCTTCACCAGCTCCAGGTCCTGCCCCAGGCTGCCCCCCACCAGCTCCGGCTCCTGCCCCAGGCTGCCCCCCACCAGCTCCAGCTCCTGCCGCAGGCTGCCCCCCACCAGCTCCGGCTCCTGCCCCAGGCTGCCCCCCACCAGCTCCAGCTCCTGCCCCAGGCTGCCCCCCACCAGCTCCAGGTCCTGCCCCAGGCTGCCCCCACCAGCTCCAGCTCCTGCCCCAGGCTGCCCCCCACCAGCTCCAGGTCCTGCCCCAGGCTGCCCCCACCAGCTCCAGCTCCTGCCCCAGGCTGCCCTTCACCAGCTCCAGGTCCTGGCACAGGCTGCCCCCCACCAGCTCCGGCTCCTGCCGCAGGCTGCCCCCCACCAGCTCCAGCTCCTGCCCCAGGCTGCCCCCCACCAGCTCCAGGTCCTGCCCCAGGCTGCCCCCACCAGCTCCAGCTCCTGCCCCAGGCTGCCCCCCACCAGCTCCAGCTCCTGCCGCAGGCTGCCCCCCACCAGCTCCGGCTCCTGCCCCAGGCTGCCCCCCACCAGCTCCAGCTCCTGCCCCAGGCTGCCCCCAACCAGCTCCAGCTCCTGCCCCAGGCTGCCCCCCACCAGCTCCAGGTCCTGCCCCAGGCTGCCCCCACCAGCTCCAGCTCCTGCCCCAGGCTGCCCCCCACCAGCTCCAGCTCCTGCCCCAGGCTGCCCCCCACCAGCTCCAGCTCCTGCCCCAGGCTGCCCCCCACCAGCTCCAGCTCCTGCCCCAGGCTGCCCCCACCAGCTCCAGCTCCTGCCCCAGGCTGCCCCCACCAGCTCCAGCTCCTGCCCCAGGCTGCCCTTCACCAGCTCCAGCTCCTGCCCCAGGCTGCCCCCCACCAGCTCCAGCTCCTCCCCCAGGCTGCCCCCACCAGCTCCAGCTCCTGCCGCAGGCTGCCCCCCCACCAGCTCCAGCTCCTCCCCCAGGCTGCCCCCCACCAGCTCCAGCTCCTGCCCCAGGCTGCCCCCAGCAGCTCCAGCTCCTGCCCCAGGCTGCCCCCCACCAGCTCCAGCTCCTGCCCCAGGCTGCCCCCACCAGCTCCAGCTCCTGCCCCAGGCTGCCCCCCACCAGCTCCAGCTCCTGCCCCAGGCTGCCCCCCACCAGCTCCAGCTCCTGCCCCAGGCTGCCCCCACCAGCTCCAGCTCCTGCCCCAGGCTGCCCCCACCAGCTCCAGCTCCTGCCGCAGGCTGCCCCCCACCAGCTCCAGCTCCTGCCCCAGGCTGCCCCCCACCAGCTCCAGCTCCTCCCCCAGGCTGCCCTTCACCAGCTCCAGCTCCTGCCCCAGGCTGCCCCCCACCAGCTCCAGCTCCTGCCCCAGGCTGCCCCCCACCAGCTCCAGCTCCTGCCCCAGGCTGCCCTTCACCAGCTCCAGCTCCTGCCCCAGGCTGCCCCCCACCAGCTCCAGCTCCTGCCCCAGGCTGCCCCCCACCAGCTCCAGCTCCTCCCCCAGGCTGCCCCCCACCAGCTCCAGCTCCTGCCCCAGGCTGACCCCAACAGCTCCAGGTCCTACAGACTGTGGAGCTGCCTCTTCTCCTTCGGAATGCGACTCCAGGTGCCCGTTGGTGACTGCCGTTCAGTGCAGTGATGTGACTTGCGTTTCCTAAGCTCCTGGTGGCCAGGAGGTTGCTGCTCTCAGAAACCACGGCTGGGTCTGGGCCTGGGACACAGCAGGAGCTCAGGCCATCCCTGCACTACCGGGCTTCCCCTGTGGGGGCGCTGCGCTCAGCACCTCATGGGTGTCACCTCACCTGGTGTCCCAGGTGGAGGCATCTGACAATCTGCCTTTGGCAGACACACAGGGAGCGGCCCAGGGCTGCTGCTGGTCCACAGCCAGTGGAGGGCAGCTGGATCTGGGCCCCGGGGGGCCGGCCAGAGCGGCCCCGTGGCGGCACACTCTCCTCCCGCCTCCCAGGAGGCGGCTGTCCTGCCAATTCAAAGCCCGTGCCTCAGCAACCGCGGGACGCGGGGGCTCTGGTGTGCTTGGTGTGGCCCTCCTCTCACTCGGCTGTGGTTCTGTTCAACACACCTGGGTTTAGACGTGTAGACTCATTCTCAAAAGAAGACACGCCGTGGTCCACAGCTACCCGGAAACGCTCCACCAGGGATCTCCAGGGCAACCACGCGGCCATGGGACCCTCCTCCGCACCCAGCGCTGTGGGTGTGCGGAGCAAAAACCAGCACCCCCCAGCGGCGTGCAAAGGAAACGAAACCAGGCGTCTGGAGGAGAGGTCTGCACTGACCGCTCACCGCAGCCCGGCACGGCAGCCAAGGAGCCAGACCACTGCGCACCAACAGCAGAGGGCAGAGAGAAACGCAGTGCACGGTGATGCACACGCGCGCGCGCACACACACACACACACACACACACACACACACACACGGCTCAGCCCTGGAGAAGGAGTCCCGCCATTTGCCATGACATGGATGAACCCGGAGCACCTCAAGCCAAGTGAAAAAAACCAGACGAGGAAAATGACCACTGCGTGGCCTCCCGTCTGCAGGGACTCGGAGACGGCTGAACTCAGAGAGCAGACACGCACCGGAGTGGAATGGGAGGAGGGGAGACTCTGGTCAGAGGGTGCAAATCATGTGAGATGAATAATTCTAGAGATCTAACGTACGTGGCATTTTATACTTGCAGTTTGCTAAGAGGGTAGATCTTCAGTGTTTTCACCCCAAAAAAGAAAAAGTAGAAGGAGGAGGAGGAGGAGGAGGAAAGACATGGGAACCACCGTGTGAGGTGATGGGCCTGTGACCAGCTGGTTGTGACGGTCAATCACAGCACACACACGTCAAATCGCCACGCCAACCACCTGAAATACATATGACATACACAACTGTGGAGTGTCGATTATACCTCAATAAAGTGGGAAAAATTAAAATAAAAAGATGTAGATTTAGGACAAAATGAAGCTATAATGGCAACAATCGTTGCCTGGGGTCAGCGGTGGGACAGGGGTGACCACGGCGGGGCAGAAGGTAATTTGGGGGCAACGAAATGTTCTATGAATGGATGATGGAGTCTGCAGAGTACTTCACACGGGTTTTCAAAAGTCACTAAGCCAACACGGCAGGCGCAAGTCACCGTATGCAGATGCTGCCTGCTGAGGCCGATCAGGAGCGTGCCTGACTTCTGGTGGACGCCTTATCTCGTCCTGTGCGAGTGCGTCCTGTGTGCACAAGGGAGGGCGACCTCGAAGCCCCCAGTGGCCCTCCAGAGGGCGTCATCAGAGGAAGGCCACCCATACCAGGCTTCATGCAAAGGAAGGGTCTGGGTGACCCGCCTCCGCCTGAGGAGGTGCCTCCGCACACCAGGTGACCTAATGAAGCCAGGCAGGAGTGTCAAAGGTGGGGACTACAGCGACGTGTTCTAGGGCTGGAACGAGCCCATCTCCCGAAGTCCTTTGGTCCAGCTGCTCAGGACACAATGAAGTCCCTCCTCCTGTGCCCAGGGCTTTGGCTACCTTGTGGCAGAAGGCACGAGGTCAGAGCCTCCTCCTCTGGCAGTTGAGAGGCAGGGACAGGGGCGGGGCAGACAGACACCCTGTGACAGGTGGGCCAGCATTCCACAGAAGACACCACAGGGCCACAGACGTTGGGACAGCTCTCCCTGACCTGGGGCTGGGAATCCGCTGCTCACGGGCGTTCAGCCCTCGGAGCTGCCTCCTGTGTTTTGCCTGGATTTTTGTTTGGTTTTGTTTTGTTACCGGGGATTGAACTTAGGGCACTCAACCACTGAGCCACATCCCCAGCCCTACTCTGTATTTTATTTAGAGAGAGGGTCTCACTGAGTTGCTTAGCACCTCGTCATTGCTGCCGCTGGCTTTCAACCCACCGTCCTCCTGCCTCGGCCTCCTAAGCCACTGGGATTACAGGCAGGTGCCACAGTGGCCAGCTGGATTTTTTGTTTGTTTTCAGCGTGAACGTGCTGGGCAGGCACGACCCTCTGGTCCCCACTGCGCCCACCTGACCGGCCAGTCCCCACGGCACACCACCTGCTCCGTGTCTAAACCTGGTGGAGGTTGTGGGCTTTGGGTCAGACGTCCAGGGGCAGGGAGCAATGCTGCCCGGCACCTGCCGAAAACTCACAGATGCCAAGTGACCCGCTTCCCAGCCTCGTTGTATGTATCAAGCGAAACAGAGAAAACAACAAAAAATAATGACTTCTTTGGAATAGGCATGAAAAGTCCTTTTCTGTCTGCGTGAGCGGTGATCTCAGCTCTGCAGAATCAGGTGGGGACCCTGAGAAGAGGCTCTGGTGTCTGTGGTCACTGCTCCTGCCTCGGCCTCCACCGCCACGAACACGCGTGCACAGCCTCCACCACCTCCACGGCCTCCACGGCCTCGACACATGGCACAGCAGCTCCGCCCTTTGCCCCCGGGGCCTGGCACAGAGCTCTGAACGCCCCTGCCACTCCCTGGGCCCCTGGCCACACCCAGGTTATGCTATGACAGTGACAGAGCTTGGGACTTCAGCCCACCCCGGTCTCCAGGGAGGGGAGTGGGGCTATGTGGGGCCAAGTGTGATGAAACCCCGAGGGAAACTGGACATCGGAGCTCCCTGCACACGTCCAAGCCAGGACAGTGGTGTCCCCCTGACCCTGTGAGGACAAGGCACGAAGCCCCGCCTCCTCCCAGGCCCGGAACCGGCCCTCTGCGTCTCCCCGTGTGACTGCTCCCCGTTTTAAGCTCATGATTGGACAGTGACCATAAGGACCCTGCTTCTCATGAGTTCTGGGTTGTCTGGGAGAAGGGTTGAACCTAAAGCGGGGTCAGAAGGGGAAGTCCCAAAGTCGTGGCCAAGTCAGAAGTGTGGGCAAGAGCAGGCCGTGTGAGAAAAGGGAGCCCTGGGGGACCCTGCACCTGGGCCTCGGGGCCTGCCCCAGCTCTGGGGCCAGCATCAGAACCGAACCAAACTGCAGGACACCTGCCCGGTGGCAGCTGGTGTTGGAAGCCACAGACACAGTTGGCACTGGGAGCCTGTTCGCAGCACCCTGGCCCTCTGAGGCACACCGTCCACTGTGAACCAGCCTGCTGGCCGGCAGCAGTGGGCGCCAGCCTCCACAGCCTCAGTGTGAGCCTTAGGCCCGGGGAGCATGGCCATGGGCTCAAGTGGTGACCAGCCCTGGCTGCACTCAGGTCCTCTCTAATCCCTGGGCAAAGCCCAAGGCTCTCTGCACACCCCGGGAGAAGTGTCCTCTCTCTCTCCTGCCCATGCTATGGGAGGACAGCACGCCAGCCTCGAGCTAGGGGTCATCTCAGTGCCGTGAGGGCAGGTCCACCAAGGAACGGAACCAACCAGGCGAGACCACCAGGCAGCGACAAGCACGAGGGCTGTCAGGTATCCAGCTGGGCACCCCTGCCCTTGGCCACGGCAGGCCAGATGTCCCTCTCCGTCCCAGCCAGTGTGTGTTGGGCTTTCTGTCACCTGCCTCTGCACACACCTGTGACACCCCCAGATGCAGCCCCCTCAAGTTCTACCGGAAGCAACGCAGGAAGGCTCCGAGCTGGGCTCCGTCCCGGGTGTGCTGGACCCAGCCCACAACGGCCTGACGCACCAACCGTTGAAGGTGGCAGGTCGGGCTTTGATCTCTCGGTGACTCAGCCTCGTGGGCGTGAGGGCCAGCTTTTATTAACCTCTTACTGGCATCGGGGGGCGGGGGGGGGGTAGCTCTCGGATCAGAAGGCCATCTTCTAAGGACACAGCAAGTTCAAGGCCCGCCCTCCATCCCCACCAGAGTCCTCCCTGGCCCCGCACTTGGAGGGCTCCTTCCACAGGCAGGGCTCAGGGGACCTGAGTGGCCCTCCCTTCTCCAGCGGGCCCACAGCCTTGACTCGGAGACACACACTCCAAAGGCACTGCAGTCCCCCAGTGCTTCCAGAACATTCCCTGTCCCGCGCCTGAAGCAGCTTCAGTCAAGAGGAACCAGATCACCTTCTCGGTCAACAACGTCACAGTGTCGGCAAAGTCGCGCGGACAGGCTGGAACCCACCCGCTAGAGCGCTCCTCGCCGTCTCCCTCCCCTGCGAGAGGACTGCTCCCTGGAGGAGGGAGCCCAGGGCTCGGAGGTCCTGACCCAGGGTGCGCAGAGGCGGGGAGGCTCAGGAGCCCCTGCACCAGGAGGGAGCTTCCCGGCCCCCAGGAACGTAGCCGCAGCGTGCGCGCGGCGGGGAGACAGCTGCCGTCTCTGCAGCATGGCTGTTGGGGACGGCATCTGGGACGTGAGCCACTGCAGGACATGTCTCCCCCAGGTGCTGGGACTCAACGGTCAGGTTGCTCCCCGGGGGACACAGACATGAGGCGTGGTGCAGGGCACACGGTGTTGGTGCACACCTCACAGGCCAAGAGGGGCTGTTCGGAGAAGGTCCGTGAGCGGCTTCAGAGCACCAATTCCCAACACGTCTGTGTCCACGCGCGCAGCGACCCCAGAAAAAAGGCTTGGGTTTAAGTGGCACCTTGGCAGTCCACGCTGGAGCAGGTAGGGTGAGTCCACCACGTCAACAAGCCCAGCAATAAAGGACGCACTTCCTGCAGAATTCGAGTGCATCAGGTCTGAAGGGGACCTGGGGGACACACACTTGTACGTCCCAAACGCGGACGGGGAGAGGCCCGGGACTCTGCACTGTGAGGAGGAAGCGGCCACCCTCCAGGAAGAGCCAGGCCTCGTCCGGCTTGCCCACAGACCCGAAGCAAGGTGCATGTCCAGCCTCGGGCCGTTCCACTAGGAACGGGACGCGGGGGACGCTGGGAGCCCTGCGTGGCCGTCTGTGCAGAGGAGACCCTAGTTGATGGAGGAGATTGCAGGTCGTTCCTCCTCTAATCCGTCGCCTCAGACACACGCAAAGCCGTCCATCTTCCACGCTCTGCCTGGGGCCTGCGGGCGGGCGGAGGAGGGCCGGAGCAGGGCGTCATCCTGACCATCAGCCAATGGAGAGGACGACGGCTGGCGAGAGGGCAGGAAGCTGCCGTGGCCATCGTCACCGCCAGGCCGTTTCCCTGATTTACGGCAACTCTAATAAGGGCAGCAATGAAGACAATCAAGGAGAGGCAGGACTGCTGTCCCCGCACTGCTATGAAGACAAACATGGGCCTCGTCGCCGTGATTTGTCAAAAGCAGCAGGGGCTCAGCCAGGAACTGTCAGAATCTCAGCTCTGCAGAAGACTTTGGGACTTTGTGGCTCTGAACAGGTGAACCTGCGGGAAGAGAGCGAGTGTTTCGTTGGGACTCCGCCACGGCCTCCGTTCAGATGGCCACTTGCAGAGACCGAAGGCCCCGGAGGCTGGGTCGAGGCCACCTGTAGAGCCTGCGAGGCCTGGTGGACGGCAAGACGCAGCCCCTCATGTCCAGTTCTTGTGGATGAAACAGAGGCCCTCGGTTGAGGGTGAATTCCACAAAAACTGCAAGAAAGAAGTACTCCTGGCCAAAGGGAGCGCGAACGAGACGGTGGACCTCAACCACGTGGACGAACCAGCTGCTCTGCTGTCCAAGACCCGCCCCGGCTCCACTGCCCCCGTCCTGATGCCACCTCCGGCCACACCCTCTCGTTCATTCCGTATAGGTTTATTTTTAGTCGACACATGGTAGCTGTGTGGTGTGACATTTCAACACACATATGCACCGTGCCGTGACCACATGGGGCCGTGGACACTTCTGTCACCTCGGATACCTCATTTCTTTGGCTGGGAACAGACCCGATCCTCTCAGCTGGGTACCCTTGGATGGTCAATGAACTGTTGACACCCACAGCTGTCCCCTGTGCTCCAGGACACTAGTGGTCACCCTCCTGTCCCCCTGCACCCTGGACGTGCCAACCGCCCTCTCTCCGTTCCCTGCTGCGTGCGCCCCTCTGTCCTCTGCTTCTGTGAGGTCAGCTTGGCCTCCTGGGGGCAGCGAGGCCACGCATGCTCCCCCTCAGCTTGCTGCGTCACCTGCCGGAACCAGGGCAGGGTCACGGGGCGCAAACCTTCACTCAGAGGACGAAGGTGACCTGAGCCACGCAGGGCCACGTGGCGGCCACAGCTGCTTGCACTGGGCCAGGCCCTTCAGTCCACGCGAAGGCAGGCTGGGACACCCTCCTCACCAGAGGAGGGGAGAGGCACGTGGAGCCAAGTCGCTGAGGAGGGGACGGTCACCGCAGGCACGTGCGCACCCACCCGAAACCCCACCTGCAGCCGCAGGGGCTCCCTCAGCTTGGCCTGCCCCTCTCCACTGCTGCTTGTCCCCAAGAAACGTGACTCCAAGGTTCCTAACAGACATCACGAGGCCCTCCCTCCTCTCCTGGGAGCTGGAGTTGTGCCAGGCACCAATCCCTGACCACTGTGGCCAGGCGGAGGGAAGCACCCGCTGCCCCTCTCCAGGGTCCCCCCTCTGCAGCAGAGGGGAGAGATGCACCCGCTGCCTCTCTCCGGGGTCCCCCTCTGCAGCAGAGGGGAGGGATGCACCCGCTGCCCCTCTCCGGGGTCCCCCTCTGCAGCAGAGGGGAGGGATGCACCCGCTGCCCCTCTCCGGGGTCCCCCTCTGCAGCAGAGGGGAGGGATGCACCCGCTGCCCCTCTCCAGGGTCCCCCCTCTGCAGCAGAGGGGAGGGATGCACCCGCTGCCCCTCTCCGGGGTCCCCCTCTGCAGCAGAGGGGAGGGATGCACCCGCTGCCCCTCTCCGGGGTCCCCCTCTGCAGCAGAGGGGAGGGATGCACCCGCTGCCCCTCTCCGGGGTCCCCCTCTGCAGCAGAGGGGAGGGATGCACCCGCTGCCCCTCTCCGGGGTCCCCCTCTGCAGCAGAGGGGAGGGATGCACCCGCTGCCCCTCTCCGGGGTCCCCCTCTGCAGCAGAGGGGAGGGATGCACCCGCTGCCCCTCTCCGGGGTCCCCCTCTGCAGCAGAGGGGAGGGAAGCACCCGCTGCCCCTCTCCGGGGTCCCCCTCTGCAGCAGAGGGGAGGGAAGCACCCGCTGCCCCTCTCCGGGGTCCCCCTCTGCAGCAGAGGGGAGGGATGCACCCGCTGCCCCTCTCCGGGGTCCCCCTCTGCAGCAGAGGGGAGGGATGCACCCGCTGCCCCTCTCCGGGGTCCCCCTCTGCAGCAGAGGGGAGGGAAGCACCCACTGCCCCTCTCCAGGGTCCCCCTCTGCAGCAGAGGGGAGGGATGCACCCGCTGCCCCTCTCCGGGGTCCCCTCTGCAGCAGAGGGGAGGGATGCACCCGCTGCCCCTCTCCAGGGTCCCCCTCTGCAGCAGAGGGGAGGGAAGCACCCGCTGCCTCTCTCCGCGGTCCCCCTCTGCAGCAGAGGGGAGGGAAGCACCCGCTGCCTCTCTCCGCGGTCCCCCTCTGCAGCAGAGGCGGGCTGACCTTGACCTGCCACATGCACTGGTCTAGGGGAGGGACAGTTCCCCAGAAGGGGACGGGAAGGGGGCTGAGCGTGCAGGGTGACCTGCGTCCTCCCCTCTGGGAGCCAATGCTTCCAGCCCCGGAGCGAGGCGGGTCTCTAGGGAGCGACCCCGCAGACCTGGAGGGAGCGACCCCGCAGACCTGGAGGCCAGGACAGGGCACTCTCGATGCCGCCCAGGGCCACGATGGGCCAGCAGGAGGCTCACCGAGGCTGAGGCAAGCGAGCCACGTGGTGAATGAGATGGCCCGGGCGGGAGTCCTGTGGCCTTCCCTGGGCCCACCACGGCACAGCCCTCAGATAGGAGGCAGCTGAGGGCAGCGGCCCCTGCGAGGCTGAGAGGGAGGCCCGTGCGCCCAGCTGAGGCCCTTCTGAAATGCGCAGGTCCCACAAGTCAGAGAGGCCCGGCCGCCCCACGGCAAGCCTGCACGCACACGAGGTCAGAGCAGCAGGCCCGGGGTCAGGACCATGCCTCTCCACCTCACTCTCCGCCCCAGGAGACGCCCAGGGACACAGCCAGCCTGTGAGCTGATGAGCGCCCTCGCCACCTGCTTCAGGACACGCCCGGCACCGCATCCCACGCAGGCGGCATCCCGGCTGAGAGCAGGCTCGTGAGCCCGCCGCCTCGCGGGCCCCGAGCACCTCTCTCCACCGTGCCTACCGGCCCCCACGCATTAACAGGTGGGCCTTCGAGCACCTGGGCCGGGACCCCGGCGCGCCATGAGCACCCCTCTGACCTCCCTCCTGGCACCCGGGAGGCTCAGCCAGCCACTGTGCGTGCAGAGGCTCAGCGCCGCTTCTTCAAGGAGCCGTGCCCTGGCCTCCCAGCAACGGAGGCGGCCCTGGGGGCATCCACCTCACTCCGCCTGGGCCCTGCATGTGGCACTCCAAAGCCCCCGTCTCTGCCTGGGCCCTGCCTGTGGCACTCCAAAGCCCCCGTCTCCAGGCTTTGGGCTGGGAGGGACCCATGGCAGCCACTGGCAGGAGACCAGGGGCAAGAGAGGGGCCTGGGCTGTCATCCCCAGCCCCGGGCTACGCCTGGGAAGGTCTCAGGACCGGCTCCGGCTCCGTCTTTTCTGGAAGCTCCTTGTCTGGCCATCTCCTCTTGTCCTGCCCGGAGCTGTGGCTCCCTGGGTAGCTGCCTCCCGCCTCCCCACCTGCTCCACGCTCAGCTCCCGCATCTACACACTGATTTTACTAAATCCTATGTGATGGAAAGTGTGGACCACTTCCCGCTGTCCTGGTTTGATCCAAGTGATATATAAAATACCTCCAGCAAGGAAAATGAATAGCAAATAAATCCCACACTCCAGGGTTCAAGCCCAGCCCAGCATGCCTGGCACAACTGCCCACCAAGCCTGTCCTTCGACCTTGAGTGAAAGCCACCGGGAGAACTGTAGAGATGGACCTGAGCCCACCGCAAATGGCACATGTCAGACCGAACCGTCTGCCACCTGAAATGGTGTTTTAAAACAGTTTTTCCTGATGCTGGGTGTGGTGGAGCAGTCCTACACTCCCAATGACTCGGGAGGCTGAGGCAGGAGGATTGCAAGTTCAAGACCAGCCTCAGCAGCTCAGTGAGGCCCTAAGCAACGAGGTGAGACCCTGTCTCAAAATTTTAAAAAATTAAAAACGGGCTGGGGATGCAGCTCAGTGGCTAAGCACCCTGGGATTCAGATCCCTGGAACCAAAAGAAATAAAATGAAATAAATAAACTTCCTTTTTCTGCAATGCAGAGAGCAGGAGGAAGTGTTGCTCCAACTGTCACACCACCACCAGAAAAGGTGGCCACACTGCAGGACAATGAGGCCCCGTGACCACATCAAAGAGCCGAAGGCGCAGAGAAGCCAATCAGCCTGAGCTCGAGGACAGTCAGCAGATGCCGCAGGGCGGGAAGAGGGCAGCCTCTCGCCTGCAGGGAACACGTGGGCCAGCAGCCGGGCGGGTGGGGAAGAGGCAGCCTGGTGCCCAGGTGGGGAACTCGGCAAGGGGAGGAGAACATCAAACGGGAATCCTGGAAACGAGATAATCAGGAAAACTGCAGCAGGGAGCCACGAGGCCACCTCCCGGGGCTGACCTGCACGTGGACTGAACATGGTCAAAGCAGCACGGTGACATGAAAACAGGGCCACAGAAACCAGCGAACCAGAACCGATCGGAGAAAAACCATGGAGCGAGCAAACGAACCCAGCAGAGGTTGCTGCAGGAAGAGCGTGGCGTGCGGGCGACGGGATCCCACAAGGAAGACAGGCAGCAGGAACAGGAAAGAGGAGACACCTAAGAAAGAAGGGTGACCCTCCAAAAGTGACAAAAGACATCAGGTCTCGGACCCACGACACAGAGACTCCCGCGAAGAGCAGGCTGACGAGAGAGAGCTCGGCTGAAACGAAACTCCACCCGAGGAGAAGGCCCAGGGAGGAGGTCAGCAGACTCCCGCCAGAGGCCACGTCGGCCAGAAGACCGGGGAGCTCTGGGAGGAGCTGAAGAGGCTCCGACACCCCGTGGAGGCAGCTTTCAAAAGTGAGCGTGGCGTGAAAACACTTCCGGAAAAGTAAAATCTGGGAATGCATGACCATCCGACCCTGACCCTGGGAACGCAGAGGGTCTCCAGGTGGGAGAACACGGGGCCAGACAAGAACCTCATGCACACAGAGAACGGGAGACTTCTGGGCATGACTGAGGGTGGCCAGGCACGGAGTCCACTGTTTTTCTTATCTTCAGTTGCACTACAAAACAATTCACTGCATTAAGTAAAAATGATGAAAATGTATTTAGTGTTTACAGTACTGTGAAAATAAAGTAAATGGTATCAATAAACCTCAAAGTGAGAGGAAGGAATTAGACACACTCTTCTGTAGGTTCCCCCACAACACCTGAAGAGGTCCCAGCGTTCAAAAATTAAATCAGGATAAATAAAAGTCGGCACGGAACATCTTGGGGAAACAATTGTAGTGATTTTTAAATGTATAAATAATAACCCATTAGCAGGGATAAAACAGAGTTACAAACTATGCTCCATTACCAGAAAAGTGTTAAGGGGAAGGAGAGGGGCACAAAGAACAGAAATAGCAAGGAATTTGTAATGAGGACGATGGCAGATTCCATTCCAACTGCACATAAAACCATGTGAAATGCAAGGTGTTTGAGCGCCAATCAAACTGCAGAGTATGTGGCGTGGGAAGCCAGTGACATCCAGTCACGTGATGTCACCGGGAAGCACCACGAAGACATTAACTGGTTAAAAACGGGAGGATGGAGAAAACATACCACTCTCGCATCCCTTTAAAAAACCGAGGTGCTGCGATGACCCGAGGGGATCCAACTCCCCAGGAGCAAGAGCCAGGGAAAAGGCAGGTCATGCATTCACAGGGACATCACCCCGCCCAGAGTCCTAAGAATCCCAAATGCACACACAAGCAACAACAGAGCTTCTACACACACGGGGCAGAGACTCACAGGATTTTGAGAAGAAACATTAAGATCCATAATTATAGCTGCAAATGCCAGCCTCCCTCAGAAACATGAAGTCTGAGCAGAACCTCAGTGAAGATGTAGGATGCTTGGACAGCCACCAACCACGGAGGCTCACGGGAACCCGTGAACACTGCTCCCAACAGCGGCAACGCGGCCTCTCCTCAAGGGCACAATGAGCAACACGCAGACCCTATCTTGGAATATCAGAAGACACTCAAAAACGCAGATTCATTCACATCTTACCAGGTCTGTTATTTGACCAAAAATGGAGCCAACTAGAAATCAATATCAGAAAGGCATCCGGGAAAATCCCCAAAGACTTCAAAGTAAAGCACAAACATGTGACTAACACCTGCGTCAAAAGTTAGTCCCAAGGGACATTAGAAAAAGCAAGCATCAGTAGCTGGGACTAAAAGCTCGCCCTGAAAGTAGAGGGTCAGCGAACACAGCAGCCCAAGGAGACTTACCCCTGGACGGCTCTGTTGGAAAAGAAGAGTCTCCACCATGGCCCCGGCTGCCGGATGGACAGGAGGAAGTCAAACACGGAGCCACGGAAGGAAATAAGAACCATCAGAGCAGATGTCAATAGAGCTGGCAAACGGAAAAGTGATGGATGGGATCCGAGAAGACGGAAAGCTGGTTCTTTCAAAGGGTGGAGTGGCTTCATGAGCCTCCTGGCAGGCTGACCACGAAAAAGGCAGAAATGAAAACGGGGACGTCACGATGGGTCAGAAAGGAAGTGCCCACAAACAACACTAGAACCACATTATTTCCAAATATTTGACAATTTACATAAAATAAACCCTTTTGCATTAAAAGCACACAATACCAAAGTTAACCCACTATGAGACAGATTCTTGGAATACTCCTGAAATTATCAAAAGAATTGTATTTGCGACGTTAAAGCATTTGAATAACATTCCCAGACTCAAATGGGTTCTCCAGACAACTGAAAACAAACATTTGCAGGATTACTAGCTCCAATGCAGGATCTTCCTAAAAGCCAAACGGGAGGGGCGGGAACGCTCCTCCTTGTGTTTAATGAAGCCGGTTTTACTGCGGCACCAAAAGCAAAGACGGTGCTCAAATAAATTTATGGAAGACATCTTTCCTGAATTTAGACACCAACACCTTCTGTAAAATATCATCAAATCAAGTACAGCAACACATAAAAAGAATCCTATATTATGACTATATTGGGTTTGTACCAAAGTACAAGGGTAGTTCAATATTTGAAAATAAATCAATGAAATCCACCATATCCACCACAACCAAAAAAAAATTTTTAAAACTCCCATGATCATCATAACTGAGGCAATGCAAGAATTTGGTGAAATTCAATGCCATGTATATAAAACCTCTCAGTAAATCAAAAACATCACAACTTCATCTTCACAAACAGCATTGACAAGAACCTTCAACAAATATACTTCCTGTGTCAAATGGAATGCAAGGGTGTGCCCTCTCTCACTCTTAGTTAACGTCATACCAGGGTCCTAGCCAGTGCATTAGACAGGAGTAATGGGGAGGGGACAAAGGCATAAGTTCTGAAAGTAGACAGCAAAACAACTCACAAATGACCTGATAATCCAGGGGCAGTATTCCCAAGTGCCCAGCAAAAACAATTTACTGAAACATGTGAATTTAGTATGCAAAGTCAATATAGGGGCTGGGGGTTTTGCTCAGGGGTAGAGCGCTAGCCTAGCACATGTGAGGCACTGGGTTTGATCCTCAGCACCACATAAAAATAAATGAATAAATAAAAGGTATTGTGCCCATCCACAACTTAAAAAAATGTTTTTTAAAAAGTCGATGCAAAAAAATCAATTATATTTCTACATAAGTGCAGAAATATAAATCCAAATTTTAAAATCATATATTCTCAACAGCACCCCAAAATCTGGAACACTTTGGCATAAATCTAAAAAAACATGTGCAACATCTATATGCTGAAAAGCATATAAGTCAGTGATGATGAAAATCAAAGAAAATCTAAACAAACTGCCAGGCATACCATGTTCGTGGACTAGAGAACTCATTAAGAAGGTGATTTTCATTATCACAAGGTGGGGGTTTCATACGTTCAATGCAATTTCAATCAAATCCCAGCACAGCTTTTTTCTTCTTGAGAAATTGGCATGCTAGCTTCAATATTCATATTTCAAATCAGAACATAGTCACAACATTTTTGAAAAAGAATGAAATTAGAAGATTCACATTATCTAATTTCAAGATGTATTGTCAAGAAATTTTATCAAGACTGCATGGTATTAGTTGAAAGGCTGGATGGGAGGGGTTGAGAAGCACAACACAGAGTCCAGAGTACTCCATGTCCATTCAAACAATCCCAACAAAAACATCAGCCAACTTAAAAGAGAACTAACAGTCTTCACAATAAGTCATCCTGGAATAATTTATCATTCCTATGCCAAAAAATAGCTTGACCCTTACTGATCCATATGCAAAAATTAGCATAAAACAGATCATAAACCTCAACAAAAGACCTCTAACTATTAAACTTCTGGAAGAACACAGAAGAGAAAAGCTGTGTGGTGGCCTCTGACTTGGCAAAGCCATCTAACACACAACAACAAAAGCAATTTCATAAGAGAAGAAGAAAAGATGAATTGACCTTTGTCACAACAGAAAGTCTGCTTTGCAAGGGCATGGTAAGCAAATGCTATGTTATACTGAGAAAAATGATCTCAAATCACGCATAGGACAAAACAATTATATGCAAAACAATCCTCAAAACAACCCAGCTCACTTGCCTGTTTCAAGAGAGCAGAGAATTCCAACAGACACTTTTGCAGAGAAGGTCTACAGATGGCAAATATGCGCCCTGGAAGCTGCTTCACGCCATTAGTAATTAGGGAGATGCAAATGAAAGCCGCAATGAGGCACCATGACACATGCACCAGTATGGCGAGAGCCAACTTCCAGTGGGACAATACCAGGTGTTGGCGAGGAACAGCAGCAGCTGGAACACACGGTGCAGAAGGGAAGTGCCAAATGGCCCGGGCGTTGGCAGAACAGTCTGGCAGTTCTTAGAATGTGGAGCACACACTTCCCATAGGACCCAGCAGTCTCCTCCCTAGGTATTTACCCACAAAGAAATAAAAACATATGTTCACGCCAAACCCGCGTAGTGGCTTCGTCTGTAACAGCCAAGCCGTCCACGACTCCAGCGCCTTTCGTCTGGTGAGTGGAGGAGCGTCCTCGGGTGCAGAGCCACGGCTGCTGCGCCCAGCACCCCAGACAATGCTGGCCGTGCCAGGCCAGGAGACAGCAGCTCAACAGGCTGAGCACCACTGCAGTGGCACCCCTTTCTTTACAGAAAATTTTAACTGGGCTTCTCCAGAAGTCGTCACCAGAGCTGATTTTAGGACTATCAGCAGAAGAGTCTCTACAGAAGAGTTCAGTGTAGATCAACGTCCTATTTTCCTGTTGCTTTATGACTTGGCCACTGGCCTCGAAGAAATCAGCACTCCAGGTGCTGGACACCCCTTTACTTGTTTTTCACGAATGTGTATCCAGTATAGTTGCTTGTAGAAGTGTGTTTGCCAATGCAAAGTGTGATAATAAAAAGGACAAATTCTTTAACAAGGCCTCTGGCCTTGAGCTGGAGCTTCACAGAGATGTCTGCATTTCTAAGATAAGAGACGTTACCAACTGGGCTCCATGGTAACAGCTGGCAGGGGAGGAAAGAAAGGGGAGAAGGAGCTCTCCCCTTCTCAGGTGTCATCCTTGAAGGGTTAACTTGCCCAGAACAGTGAAAGAAAAAGCCGCTTTTATGTGACCTTCTGCAGACTGTGAACTTCTGAGCCCCTCCCCTTCCATGCTGGGTATAAAGTTCTGAAACTGCCTGAACTTGGGGTTCAGGGATTGATTGATGACAGCGAGAGCTGTGCCCTCTGAGCCAGCTGCAGCCAAATAAAAGTGTTTCCTGCTGTCTTTGGTGCCTGCCGCGCCTGTCCCCACAACACCACCCCGCAGCAGCCAAGAGGCTGAGTACCACCCCACAGCATCCCACAGAAGCACAATGAAAGGAAGAGGAGACCCGAGGCAGGATGGGGATGGCCACCGTGTGTGGGTCACCTGACAAGAACAACATCGAGGAGGGAAGGTTTGTGTGGGCTCGTGGTTTCAGAGGCTCAGTCCGTGGTCCACTGCCAACTCCCTGCTCTGCGCCCAAGATGAGTGCATCCTGGCAGGAGGAAAGCAGTATGGCAACAGGAAGCGGACAGGACGTCAATCACCAGGGACTAAATGGAAACCCCGAAGGCACACCCCCGCAGTGACCACCTCCTCCAGCCACAGCCCACCTGCCCAAGGTCACCACCAGTAGATCAATCCTAGCAGTCGGTTAACCCACTGCTGAGGTCCAGGGTCTCCTAACCCAATCCCCTCGCCTCGGAGCATTCTTGCATTGTCTCTCACGTCTAAACCATCGCACACGGGGCAAGAGGAGCCGGGGTAACAGGAATGTTTTGTATCTTGTGGCCACACGGTTATAAGATGACACACATTCCTCAAAATCTGCAGAACCCGTGCAACAAGAAGGTGACCTCACGCTCTCCCCGGAACACCTTCTCACAGATTCGCGTGGCAGCCAGAGCTCAGGGCCCCTGCCCAGATGGCTCCCCTTGACGGCGGGGCTGCTGCCCTTTTGTCAGGATCACGCAGTTCAAACCACGGATGCTCACGGTGCCCTGGCGCAGCCGGATCCATGCTTACAGCTGAGCCGTGGGCCGGGCAAGGTGGAAAGACTCCACAGGTGATCTGAACACGTAACCAAGGCTACCAGCAGTGATCTTCCAACGCTATTTCTCCTGTAACTCCCAAAACGAAACTTTCAAAGTGATGTACCCACTTGGCACATTTTAAATGTGATTTCTAATATTTTTCATCATCGTTTCAATAGTTGCTAAGGATAAAGTTTCTGGTGTATTGTAAATCTTGACATTTTAAATTTAGCTGTTACATCACTCTTTAAAATGTATCTATTGGAATATAAATAACAGAACGGCTGACACCCACAATCATCCATTTATAAAATCCACAAGAAAGTCTTCATTAACAATCAGAAATGTTTCTTGTTCTTTTGCTCCTGGAACTCCTCTTTCCCTTCCCGTTCTCCCACAGAACCTCATCCTCACAGAGCGTGTTTTTAATCTTGAAAGTGCTGTATCCTTCACGCTATTATACATCTGACCATATCTTCTGCGTGTTCACGTGTTGAACTTGAACTTTTTGAAGTTTCCCCTCACGGTGAGTCTCAGTATCCAAAAATTTCTTCAAGTGGGCATGATCGCAATTGATTGCTACACAACCAAAATGCAAAACAGCATCAAGGTATTGTGTTTTAATAAATAAATGTCTTTTTTTTTTAATTAAAAACTACCTTTGTTGTAAATGTGCCTCCATATGGGTCACAGGATAAAGTCTGCTTCCTCAAGGGCAGGAAGCAGCAAGGGGTACCAGCTGGAAGAGGGGCGCCCTTTCACTTTCAAGTCAAACTAGTCGTGCGTGCACGCGCGAGGAGTCCACCAGATGGGTCACCTCCAGACCCAGCACACAGAGAAATTCACAATTTGGAAATTAAGTGCCTTTAAAAGTCCTTGCACAATTCACAATAGCTAGGTTGTGGAACCAACCTAGATGTCCCTCAGTAAATAAGTGGATTAAGAAAATGTGGTATTTACGTACAATGGAATTTTACTCAGCAATAAAAGAAAATGAAATAATGGCATTCGCAGGTAGATGGATGAAGTTGGAAGACATAATGCTAAGTAAAGTTAGTCAGTCTCAGAAACCCAAGTACCAAATGTGTTCTCTGATATAAGGAGGCTAGTTCATAGTATTGTTGGATGGGGGTACATAGGAGGATTAGAGGAACACTAGAATGGTCAAAGGGAAGGGAGGGGAAGGGAGGGAGCAAGAGGAGAGGGAAGGGGAGAAAAGAAAAGAAGAAAAAAATAAAAGAACAGGTGGTTGAATGAGACGGATATCATTTTCCTAAATGCATGATTGAAGACCTGAATTGTACGAATATACTTTGTATACAACAGTTGTATGTAAAAAGATGCTATATACGGGCACTATGAATTGTAATTATTATAAATTTAAAAAATAAATTTTAAAAAAAATAAAAGTGCCCTTATAAAAGAGGAAAAAAGAAAACATCAGGCCATTGCTTGCAGTATGAGTAAAGTGGATGTAAAATCAATGTTAATGTTCTTATGTGTCAGTGTTTGAAGATCAGTGTTAAATGTTTCTGAGGATCAAGGTATTACTCAAAATAGCCAATACTTTCATAAACACTACTTCATAAAGCAAAAAAAAAAAAAAAAAAAAAAAAAAAAAAAAACAGTCCCCAGCCCCCCTGCCCGCACCCCTCAGAGAGTCCGCACCATGCACTCCTTCCTCTCCCCAGGACGAGGGGGCACTAGAGGGCACTGACCTACAGGCACAACAACCAAACGGCACTGAACTGGGAATCACAGGTAAGCCTCACGCAACAGGTGAATGTGACCCAGAGTCACCAGGGTCAGGAAGGTGATCCAAGAGAACTGCGCCTTGGGCAGGACACCCGCACCCGTCTGCGTGCCATTCCCCGCTTTTGAAGGAGTCCTGGGTGCAGGGAACTGCTCGTCTGCTCCAGGAAGCTCAGCGGCCCAGCCGGAGCCCACGGTAACAAGGGAGGAGAGAGAGGCGGCAGGAGCCGCTGGGCAGGCCCCTGCCCTCCCTGCCCAGAGAAGGACATACCAGCCACTGCCACTTGTAAGCTGCCTGTCACGGCCAGCCACTGCGCCGCCACGGGAGGAAAATTCTCGGAGGCAGAGTATAGCTTTTACTACTTTTACTTCTACTTTCTTAGAGCTTAGAGAGGGAAAGAAAGATTTTTCTTCTTAGCTTAGAGTAGAGTAGCTTAGAGTAAAGAAAGATAGAGCTTAGCTTTTCTTCTTAGCTTAGAGTAGAGTAAAGAAAGATAGAGCTTAGCTTAGAGAAAGACTAGAGCTTCTTTCTTCTCTCTTCTTTCTTCCTTCTTCTGTCTTCTGTCTTCTGTCTTCCTCAGGAGCCTCGGCCTAACTCTGACCAGTCATTACTTCTTCTATCTGGTTTCTCTTCTGTCTTCTATCTGGTTTCTCTTCTGTAACCGCTCTGCCTACGTTCTGGCCGCTCTGATTCTTCTGACCGACCGAGTGACTGCCCGGCTGACTGAATTCTCCGTTCTCCTAACTCGGACCGCTTTCACCCGGTTATATACCTTCAGGTTTGCGGGTGCCTACAGGTGCGTCACATACATATCAGGTGGAACTTATGGCTTCCAGCTAGCTACAACAGCCCTTCCTAATTAGGGCTCCTTCATATTCCTTCCCTTTAGTTTAAAAAGGTGCTTTAATTCTATTTTCTCTATTTTCTCTATTTTATTTTATTTTCCCTACCTAGCTTTTCACCTTTTATTTTTGAAAGGGTGGATATTTGAGCCCTTTTTGAGGAGGTGCTGTGGCTTTTAAGGAAGCCTACTGCTGAGGAGCAGCTAACGCACTTAGTTAAGCACAATTGCATAAGCGGCTTTGACTTTTTTTTTTTTTTTTTTTTTTCCTCTTCTTTATTTTTCTTTATGGCTTTCTTGCCAAAGCTCAATGGCTTTTTTTCTGCATGGTTTTTACCATGCTATTTAATTCTCTATTTTCTTTTAAGCTCATGGCTTTTTTCTTTATACTAAAGCTCAAGGCTTTTTCTCTATATTTTTTATGGCTTTTGGCCGGCTACTCTGCTTCGGCTTTTGGCCGGCTCGCTTCGGCTTTTTTCGGCTTTTGGCCGGCTACTCTGCTTCGGCTTAATTTTTAACTGGCCTCAACTGAGTCAGAGGCTATGCTCTCTTGTTTCTACTCTTTTTGCTGGTCTCAACTGAGTCTGGCTTCTTCATTTTTTATGGCTTTTGGCCGGCTCGGCTTTTCGCCGGCTACTCTGCTTCAGCTTAATTCTTAACTGGCCTCAACTGAGTCTGAGGCTATACTTTTTCGTTGCTCTTATTTCTTAGCTTTTCTTCTCTGCCTGCCGAGCCCCGGACAGACCACCATTTGTAAGCTGCCTGTCACGGCCAGCCACGGCGCCGCCACGGGAGGAAAATTCTCGGGGGCAGAGTTAAGCTTTTACTACTTTTCTTTCTTCTGTCTTCTGTCTTCTGTCTTCCTCAGGAGCCTCGGCCTAACTCTGACCAGTCATTACTTCTTCTATCTGGTTTCTCTTCTGTCTTCTATCTGGTTTCTCTTCTGTAACCGCTCTGCCTACGTTCTGGCCGCTCTGATTCTTCTGACCGACCGAGTGACTGCCCGGCTGACTGAATTCTCCGTTCTCCTAACTCGGACCGCTTTCACCCGGTTATATACCTTCAAGTTTGCGGGTGCCTACAGGTGCGTCACATACATATCAGGTGGAACTTATGGCTTCCAGCTAGCTACAACAGCCCTTCCTAATTAGGGCTCCTTCAGCCACTCACCACTCCAGACAAGCAGGAAAGCCCACATTTGTATGACGATCTCCCGACTTGAGAATCCGAGGCCTTCACAGCAAAGAAGTCGGGGAGGTGTCTGCAGACCTCGGCATGCCCCACCTGGCATGGCAGGCCCCTGTCGGCGGGAGGCCACGCCTCCAACTGTTCTTTCCTACTGGTGACATGTCACTCCACGGGTCCCCGGCCCTGCTGCTTATCGGCTTCGCATCCTTTCCATTCACACGTTGTGCTTTTAAATTGTAAAAGAATGATAATGATAGGGTCCTTTTCCTATCCAAAAAAAAAATCTCTGTAACACATGAAAAACAATTCTGGGAAAATCACGGGCAGACGTCAAGAACGTGACACTTGGGCCACGCTGCACACTCTGTCCTCTCAACGTTGGAGTGCCAGGCTACCTGTGACCCCAGAACATCCTGGAAACAGTTCTCCTCACCGTCCTGAGGTCACATTTAGCTGAACCACAGTCAAAACCCAGCTCCCCGGCGTGCACCACCTAATCAAGGACATCAAGCAAGACGCGGTGTTGGAAGCAGACGCGCAGAACCTGCAGCGACAAGGCAGGACTCCTCCACAGGCTGCTCCTACGTCACCGCACATGGAAGCCACGGGCCACCCCTCCTGTTGCTGACACGGCTCCCCCGAAAATGTAAATAGTATGATGTCAGCGGTTCTCAGCCCCCTTCCACACAGTCCTCAGCAGTTCCACGGGCCTCACATTCCAAGATATTGAATGCTTGTAAAACAAGCGATTGTGTGTGTTGATGCTTGCTTTTAACAGCACATAATGCAAATATTTATTCACAACAGTAATCTCCATTGTGCGTAGTTTTCACATCTAATTAAGGACTCTGAAAAATTACCATCATTGGAAACAAAAGCTTACATTACATTTAAATCAGCATCAAAGGACGAAGGAGCTTCTCCAAGAGGGGCTCACCGCCCTGGAGGCACCACGAGGCAGCCACGTGGCGTCCCCTTGAAGGCGGAAAACCAGGGGAGTCTGAGCATTTGGATCTTTGGTTCAACATCACAGCAGCCGTGAGGGAGGGCCGTCCCTGCTTGGCTCACCAGGCAGCATCCGCTGCCCCTCTGTCCACGGCACCACACCAAAATGCTCGTAGAGGCCCCTCCCCACATCCACACGAGTGACCTGCGTGGTGTCCCGCGCCAGGCTCCCGTCCAGTGGCCTGATGACCAGGGCTCTCAACCTCCAGCAGCCACTGTAAGTCAAGCACGTGAGCAACACAGGCAGCAGACGCGCCGAGGTCAGCCCCTCCTAGGAACACGAAGGCACGGAGCTCGGATACTGGGGGCAGTCGGGCCACAGGTGCAGAGACCAGGGCCCTGGGTCAGAGGTCGGGTTGCTGCTGCTGCTGCTGCTCCCAGCCCCGCGCCAGGTCCTCAGGGGCACCCAGAGACCTCTGCGCCCCCTCGTGCCATCCCATGAACCTCGCTGACAGGTGGCGTGTGCTGTGAGCAATCAGGGCTCAGCCAGCCTGGAAGGGACACAGCGTCGGTGGAGAGGGCAGTTCTGGGGTCCCTGGGGGACCTCACGGTGTCCGCCCAGCCCTTCCTTCCCTGCATAATGAAACCACTTCTCTGGGTCAGTATTGCTCAGCCTGACAGAGGCCTGCGTCCTGCCTGTGCCTCAGTTTCCCCCACCTGAGGGTGCCCTTGTCAGGGAGGGGCTGACCACGTCCGTCGGAGCCTGACTCACTGCCCTCACAGCGGGTGGGGACACAGAGGAACCCTCTCAGCTTCCAGCACCTGAGACTTGCTCTGTGAAGATAAAACCTACAACTCAGGAGGTCCTGGGCTGGGCTTGAAGGGTTCACGGATGTCCTTAGGCAGCAGGGTCTCTCAGACTCCAGGGACGTCACCCACGGTCCCGGGAAGCACCTCCATTCCAAATTAACACACACACACCTGCCGGGCGCGGTGGTGCACGCCTGTCATCCCAGCACTTTGGGAGGCTGAGGCAGGAGGATCGCGAGTTCAAAGCCAGCCTCAGCAATGGCGAGGCACTTAGCAACTCAGTGAGACCCTGTCTCTAAATAAAAAATACAAAAACAAAGGGCTGGGGATGTGGCCCAGTGGTCGAGTGCCCATGAGTTCAATCGCCGGTACCACCAAAAAATTAAATAAAATAAAAAATAAATAAATAAATAACAAATAAATGAAGGTATCATGTCCGTCTACAACTAACACACACACCTGCCGCACTGGTCCAGCTCCACAACGGGGACAGCGACCAGCGCGTGCCAGGGGAGGGTGGTCGTCCAGCTCACTAACCCGCCCCCACCTTCTCCTGCACCTGCGGGCGCGCCCTCTGTTCCCTCCAGACCTCGCAGCCCGCGCCTCCGTCTCCCCACTGCTCTGGAGGAACTCCGGGGGCCATTCTCCATCCCCGGGTTTTCCCCTCCCACCCTTCAAGCCCTCACCCTCCGCGAGCCCTGGTCAGGCCGAGGGACCACACTGTGGGTGAAGCAGAGTCTCAGGACGCGGGAGCGTCAGAGGACAGCCGCTTCCACTCGGCAGGCCGAGGGGCCAGGAGTGGAGCGAGGTGGGTGGTTTCTCTCCACCTCTCATTTCAAAATGATCTCAAGTAGCTTGAAGAAAATAAATGCAGTGGGATTCGATGAACAGACAAGGAGGCAGACGGAGAACAAGGGCAGGAAAGCAACGGGAAGCCAAGGACAAAGCCCGTTCACAAGACGCAGCTAGCACGCCCACGCCGGCTCAGAGGAGCCCACGCGGCCTGGAGTCACGGCCAAGCCCAGCCGGGTCAGCCGGAAGCGCAGCCTCGACAGGGGAGGTGTCTCAGGCAGACACAGTCTTCCCCGAGTTCAAGGCCTAAGAAAATCTCCTGCACAGTTCTTGCTGAAAGGAAAAGCTGCGCTTTTAATACTTAATAAAGTTCTTCAACGTCTCAAGGTTTATTGAATGCCCCTCTGCGTGCTCCTAACCACAAAAGCCTAATGCAATTTAAAGAGCTCCGGCTACATAGGTTTGGGATGGGAGCTTGAAGAGTGACCCGGTGGCTTAGTGATGGTGCTCCCTCCCGTCCTGGCCCCTCCTCCTCCTCCTCCTCCTTCTTCTCTTCCTCCTCCTTCTCCTCCTTCTCCTCCTCCTCCTCTTCCCTTCCTGTTCTTCCTTCTCCTCCCTTCCTCCTCCTTCTCCTCCTTCTGCTCCTCCTCCTCCCTTCTCCTCCCTTCCTCCTTCTTCTCTCTTCTTCCTCCTCCACCCCTCATGTTCTTCCTCCTCCTCCTCCTCCCTTTCTTCCTCTTCCTCCTCCCTTCCTCCTCCTCCCTTCCTCTTCCTCCTCCCTTCCTCCTCCTCCTCCCTTCCTCCTCCTCCTCCTTTCCTCCTCCTCTTTCTTCCTCCTTCTTTTTTCCTCCTCCTCTTCTTCCTCCTTCCTCTTCCTCCTCCCTTCCTCCTCCTCCTCCCTTCCTCCTCCTCCTCCTTTCCTCCTCCTCTTTCTCCTCCCTTCCTCCTCCTCTTCCTCCTCCTTCCTTTTTCCTCCTCCTCCTTTCTCCTCCTCCTCCTCCTCCTCCTTTCCTCCTTCTCCTCTCTTCCTCCTCCTCCTCCCTTCCTGTTCTTCCTCCTCCTCCTCCCTTCCTCCTCCTCCTTCCTTCCTCCTCCTTCTCCTCCCTTCCTCCTCCTCCTCCTCCTTTCCTCCTTCTCCTCTCTTCCTCCTCCTCCTCCCTTCCTCCTCCTCCTCCTCCTTCTCCCTTCCTCCTCCTCCTTTCTTCCTCCTTCTTCTCCTTCCTTCCTCCTCCTCCTCTTCCTGTCCTCTTTTCTGCTTACATTGTGGGTAATCATAACTTCCAACACTGCCCTTGTGCACTGTAACATTTGGATGAAGTCTCCCTGTCAACAAGGAATGGTTTAATGAAAACACAAACAGGATGCTCACGCTGGCGCTCGGGCTCTGCCCCTGCCCAGTTCCCTCTCTGGAAGCCAAAGCCGCCCCTGGGCCTGGGGTGTCTTGGGGCCCAGAACCCTGGGGCCTGTGGCTCCCACTCCCTTCATCCTTAGACCCTGCTGCTCACCCTACAGAAGGTCTTGCAGCCTCTGCTTGACACTCAATGCTGACACGATTATTAAGACGTCTGATCTGTTTTCATACAACTACTCAGAACCAAAGACACCCTCCTGTTGGCTTGGGCCCCCCCGTCAGGGCCTGCACCTCCATGCTGCCCTCCGAATGCAGGGCTGTGCTCCAGCTGCAGGTGAGTGCTCCAGGAGGGCACAGGTGAGCCCTCTGGTTCAGACGAGCATCCAGAGGTGCTCCAGGAGGTGCTCCCGGAGGGCACATGTGAGCCCACCTGGTGCAGATGAGCATCCAGAGGTGCTCCAGGAGGTGCTCCCAGAGGGCACAGGTGAGCCCACCTGGTGCAGATGAGCATCCAGAGGTGCTCCAGGAGGTGCTCCCGGAGGGCACATGTGAGCCCACCTGGTGCAGATGAGCATCCAGAGGTGCTCCAGGAGGTGCTCCCAGAGGGCACAGGTGAGCCCACCTGGGGCAGATGAGCATCCAGAGGTGCTCCAGGAGGTGCTCCAGGAGGGCACAGGTGAGCCCGCTGGTGCAGACGAGCATCCAGAGGTGCTCCAGGAGGTGCTCCCGGAGGGCACAGGTGAGCCCACCTGGTGCAGATGAGCATCCAGAGGTGCTCCAGGAGGTGCTCCAGGAGGGCACAGGTGAGCCCGCTGGTGCAGACGAGCATCCAGAGGTGCTCCAGGAGGTGCTCCCGGAGGGCACAGGTGAGCCCACCTGGTGCAGATGAGCATCCAGAGGTGCTCCAGGAGGTGCTCCAGGAGGGCACAGGTGAGCCCGCTGGTGCAGATGAGCATCCAGAGGTGCTCCAGGAGGTGCTCCCGGAGGGCACAGGTGAGCCCACCTGGTGCAGATGAGCATCCAGAGGTGCTCCAGGAGGTGCTCCCAGAGGGCACAGGTGAGCCCACCTGGTGCAGATGAGCATCCAGAGGTGCTCCAGGAGGTGCTCCAGGAGGGCACAGGTGAGCCCGCTGGTGCAGACGAGCATCCAGAGGTGCTCCAGGAGGTGCTCCCGGAGGGCACAGGTGAGCCCACCTGGTGCAGACGAGCATCCACAGGTGCTCCAGGAGGTGCTCCCAGAGGGCACAGGTGAGCCCACCTGGTGCAGACGAGCATCCACAGGTGCTCCAGGAGGTGCTCCCAGAGGGCACAGGTGAGCCCACCTGGTGCAGACGAGCATCCAGAGGTGCTCCAGGAGGTGCTCCCAGAGGGCACAGGTGAGCCTGCTGGTGCAGACGCGCATCCAGAGGTGCTCCAGGAGGTGCTCCAGGAGGGCACAGGTGAGCCCACCTGGTGCAGACGAGCATCCAGAGGTGATGCCTAAATCACAGCCTACCCTGAGGCCCCGCCCCTCCGCGGGCTGCTCCCCGGTGTTCTGGCCAGGTCTCCTCCGCCCACCCTCGGGAGCTGCAGACACGGGCGGTCCTTCCTGGGAGAGGCGTCCTGCAGGTCAAAGCAGTCAGTCCTTCTCTGAGTCAGACCTGAGCCCAGGCTCCTCCACGGCTCCAGCCTCGGGTCTGCGGACTGGGATCCTGCCCTCGGCACCTCAGATCCAAAGGCTCATCTGGGAGGGGCTGGGAGGCAGCCTGGGCCGAGGCCCCAGCAGGGTCTCGAGGGTGACCACCTGCCGGCACGCCAGCTCTGCAGCCCAGCTGGGCACGGCGCCCCGGGCACGCTCCTCCCACACGTCTCCCGAGCACTGGGTGAGCACAGGCCTCGGCTCCATCACCCGTGGCACGGACCACACGCCTCTCCCTTCCTGCGTGACAGGCTGCGGGTCTGCCGCACCCCTCCCTCCTGCAGCCGCAAAGTGGGGGCTCAGGGCACACCGCGCCCAGCTCGTCCAGGGAGAGGGTCTCGGTGCTCAGAGGGGCCACCACACCGAGAAGCCCACTGGTCCCCTCGGCCACGAGAGCATCCGGGCTCCAAGCACCCCACTGGAGCCCCTGCCCGTCACCTCCCGTGTCCTCTGTCTCTTTCCCGGGCCACGCGGGCAGGCTTCTTCCAAGTGTGTTTGGGAATGATCTGATACCTCTCCACCTCCTGGTCATCAGGAAGGGACAGCAGCAGCTCAAAGCACAGCCGTGCTCCCTCTAAAGCCTCCCCCATCACTCTGTGGAGGAAGAAGACAGGGGCCAGGGAAGCCTGTGTCCCTGAACACCCCCACGTCCTGCTCTTGGGCCCCCGTCAGCTCCTGAAGTCAGGATCTTGACGTTCACGTTCATGTTCTGCTGCAGTGATGGGCAGTGGCTGCCGTCACCCGGTGCACCTGCCTGGAGAGGAGGCCCCGGGTGACACCGGGTGGGGTCAGGTGAGGGCAAGAGCAACGTCCCAAGAGGAGTCACGTACCCTTTGAAGCCCCTCCAGCAATGACGACTTCTGTGCTCCCCCCACCGCCCCCCACGCGGCTTTCTGGCCCATAATGAGAGCAGGAACAAGGGGCAGCGGAACCTGACTGACACCCCCTTGGGACTGAGTGTGGAGAGCCCCGGAAACATGAGAATTTAATGCCACCCTCATGAAAAAATAACGTCGCCCAGAACTCCTCGCCACCGCCCGTCCTTGCAAATGGACGCCGAGTCCCTTCCATTTACATACTGGAGACAGAGCCACAGGCGGGCAGGGAGGATGCCAGTGGCTATTAAATCCTCTTCCCAAGACGGTCTTTACCTCAGCCGCCCTCACCCTCCCTGTCCTCAAAATAAATACGTGCTGGAGTCTCTTCTCCGACGTCTGCCACCGAGTCTGTGTTCAAGTTCAAGGGCCCTCCTCCAGCACGGACCCTCAGCTGTGGGCAGCAGGACGGGAGATCCTGGCCCTTATGGGCACGTGAACGGACCCCAACACCAGCCCTCAAGACGCCTGGTAGCTGGTGGCTGGATCCTCCCTTACTTCTTCCTACAGCAGATTTTTGAAATGACAAAGTCACTTAAAAATATTCTGAGTCTCTGGCCTCGTTTCACAACAACTCCAAGCTGGCTTTTCCTTCTCGCAGGAGCCTCCGCCGTCTTCTCCCCACAAGTCCCTCAGGCTGGCCGTCTGGCATCGAAAGCCCCCGTTCTCCCTGGCAAGTAGGAGCAATCCTCCTCCGTCCTCGCTCTCCACCTTCCTGCCTCCTCCTTCACGATTTCCCAGTGGCCTCGGAAGGGCCGGCTACTCTCTTACTCCTAGGGCCACCTCCTGTCTTGAGCTGCCCAGGACCCCTGGGCATCAGTGGAGTGTGTGGGTCAACACACCCACTCCCGAGCCGCCACTCACTGGGCACATCTGCAAATCCTCCAAGTGGCCCGGCCTAGGAGACCCCAAACGCATCCTGCACTGCCAGGTGAACACACACACCCCGTAATTAAGATCTCCCTTACAGTCAGTCCCTTTCAGGTGTGAATCCAGTGCCTGCTGAGAAAATCTATCGAACACGGAAACCACCTACTCACTGGTCACACAGCGAGTGTCCACCGCCACCAGGCTCTGAGCAGGCTCCGAGTGGGAGACCCGTCCCGCTCCACCCTTGCAGGCCGGGCTCCACGGGCTCCTGCCTGGCAAACGGGTGCCCTTAGCTATGACACCGTCGCCACCGCGCGCGCGCAGCAGCCCGGCAGCAGGTGAGCTGCGGCGCTACCCCGTCAGGTCTTGGACAGGGTCCGCAGCTCTCTGAGCCTCACCTCGCTTGCCCCACTGGTTTATCTGCAAAATCACAAAACTCATCTGCATAGCTCTCTCAGCAGAGTGCCCGCCACTCAATAACCACTCAAAAAATTAGCCGTTATTATTATTGAGCAGAGCATTCTCCTGCCGCACTTTGAATTACGGGAAAAAGACGGCATTAGGCCATTTTACTGTCAGGCGGAGGCCCTCCAGGCAGTATGTTACACTCTTAAGCACACTTAAATTTTTTATTGTACCTTTGCAGTGTCCAAAGCGCTACGCTAAAGAGGAATTGAAGACAGAAAGGAAAATAAACATCGGTTGCCCCTAGGTGAACTGGAAATTTGGGAGAGCATCTGCAAAATAGTTTGAAAAACGTTACCCATTGCGGGGGGCTGGACAACGCCCCTTTACCACCACAAGATGCTCTCGTGAGAATCCCGGGAGACTGTGCACGTCCCTGACCTTGTGTGGAAGTGAAAAGAAGAAGGTGGCTCACTGGAGAAGAGCGGCTGCCCTACTGTGTGCCTGGGCCCTAACTGCAACCCACACGGAAGGGCCGGCAAGAGGCACTCACAGCAGCACTGAGGGCGGGTGACCGCAGAGCAGGTGGACTGAAGTGGCCACGAGCCAAGGAGTGCTGGCAGGGGCCAGAGCTGCAGGAGGCAGGAAGGACGCCCCACCCCAGACGCCTTGGGCTCAGCCCAGTGTAGGGACTCTGGTCCCCTGGCCTCCAGAATCTCTGTTGTTTCAAGTCCTCATATCTGGGGCCATTGCTGTAGCAGCACAGGAAACTCACATACCCTCTGATTTAAAGTCACCCTGTCCTGCCTCTATTTCTTAACACAGTGACCTCGCTCCTCACAAAGTCCACCAAGCAGTGACCACCACATTTATCATCTAGCTGGACAACCCTATGGGGGCCGTGGATGCTGACCCCTGTCCACCCCAGCTGTCAGGCCACCTCTGGTCCTCTCCCTCATGCAACAGCACATCCCCACTCCCTCAGCCCAGCCACGCCGGCCACCCTCAGCCCAGACAGGCACCTGTCCTCATCCTCTTTGTGCGTCCCCCACTGACCACAGCACCTCCCGCTCCCTGTCCTCCAGGTAATGGCCCTGTCCTTCCCTGATGCTCCAGTCAAATGCCAGCACTCCTGCCCCCGGAGACACCTGTCCCTCCAAGCACACTCCACAGGGGTTGGCGTGCCGGTTCTGTCTTTGTGCAGACAACACCCTCCCGTCTCCTCCATGCCCTGCAAGCTCTGCAGGGCAGTGACCGTGTCTGCTTGGATTTTCCTCTCACTCCTGTATTCCCTGTGCTCAGCATGACACAGGTGCACACTGTGACCAGAAGGGAGGGGTCAGTATAAAACAGCAATGGGAGGAGGTGAAGGAGCCAGAGGAGAAAAGGAAGAGGGGACTGCTGAACATGGCTCGTACTTAGAACTGCTGAACAGGCTCGTACTTAGAACGTACAACAGTGGAGCAGTGACTTGTGGCACTTTGAAATCCAGACAATTTACTACACAGAGCTTCCCCAGCCTGAGGGGTCCTTGACAGCCTGACCCCACATCTTCAAAACACATGGAAGTAGTTTCTGCCCTCTTCTGTGGTCACTGAAAACACACAACCTTCCATACTGGATGGACAGATGGATGGATGGATGGGTGGATGAGTGGATGGTGGATGGATGGTGGATGGATGGTGGATGGATGGATGGGTAGATGGTGGATGGGTGAGTGAGTGAGTGGATGGGTCGATGGAAGAGTGGATGGATGGATGGATGGGTAGACGGTAGATGGGTGGGTGGGTGAATGGGTTGATGGAAGAGTGGATGGATGGTGGATGGATGGATGGATGGATGGATGGATGGGTAGATGGTGGATGGTGGATGGATGGTGGATGGATGGATGGGTCGATGGAAGAGTGGATGGATGGATGGGTGGGTAGATGGATAAGTGGATAAATGAGTGGATGGATGGATGGGTGGGTTGATGGGTGGATGAGTGGATGGATGAATGGGTGGATGGATGGTGAATGAGTGGATGGATGGATGGATGGGTAGACGGTAGATGGGTGGGTGGGTGAATGGGTTGATGGAAGAGTGGATGGATGGATGGGTGGATGATGGATGGATGGGTGGGTGGATGGATGGGTGGATGGATAGTGGGTGGGTGAGTGGATGGGTAAATGGGTGGGTGAGTAGATAGATGGATAGATGAGTAGATGAATAGATGGATATGAATCATAATTCATAAATGACAAATTGGAAATATAGGACAATGTAAGATTCTATAATAATATATTTTTGGAATATTTGTTTTGTTTATTCATTTTTTTTCATGGATCTTGAAAATGGAACTCAACTAAACATCTCAAACTTGGAATTCTTCATTTCTGTGCATATAAGTATTTGTAATAAAATGATATTTTTGTTTAACTCCTTAATTCACAAAAGCAGAATTTAGCAGTCTCTCCATTCTGCAGCCCTTTAATTTTGACAGGGTATGAATGTGAGCAATGAGGTCACACACATGTGCATGCATGCATACACGCGTGCGCGCACACACACACACACACACACACACACACACTTCCTCCTGGTATTTTTTGCTGCCCTAAAAAGCCCTGAACCCTGGCAAAGGGGCCACTATCAGCTGAGGCTCTCTGTCACCCAGGGCTGTTGCAGAATGACACAAGTGGACCCTGGAGAGAAGCTCTCCACTTCCGTGGACGCCCTCGGCACAGGATGAGAAGCCCCTGCCCGGGAGGCCCGCGGCCCCCACTGGCCAGCAGGCCTGGGACAGGCGCCACAGCTTCTTTCGCAGGACCGCAGGTTTCTGGGCTTCTGCTTGTCACTAGAATTTGGCTGAGAACGGTGCACGCAGGGGAAGGTGGCCACAAGCAGCCGAAGGCGGCGGCCTTCCTGCTTTGCCTCTAGACACCCGCCTTGCTCTCTGCTCATCTCCAGCCTTCCGGCTGACCTTCTTCTCAGTTCACCCTCCTGTCACCTGCCCCCACCCAGGAAGCTCGCAGAGACGCAGTAGCCGTCTGCCACCTGCACACCCATGACCTGCAGCAGCTCCCCAGCACCGACCAGCACTTGAACAGGAGACGCGAGCTCCCGGGCACCCCATCAGCGGCACGGAAGTTTGGGGCCACGTGACAAGGGGTTGGTAAGACTTTCTTTTTCACGCCACTGCTCCTGGGTCCCAAAGAGATGGAAGTACAAGAAACCACGTTTTATCTGTGTTTGTATTTTTAAAACAGCGAGATGAGGGTAGGTTTGCTCTATGACTAATCATTTTCTGCTCATGGGATTTAAGCATGCATCAAGTCCAAAGGCGTTAGCTTGGTGTTCAAATGCATACTCTATTTTATCCAAGGATTCTCATTTGGAATGCACAGGAACACTGGAGTAAAACCGGCAACACACGGGAGCAGGTATTTAATAACTGACAGCAGCAATCCCTCTCTTTCATCCAGCCCCAGGTGAATTAGGCATTTCAGAGTGCATGCATTTACTTGTGGCTAGAACCTGTTAGATATGGCCAGCGCTTGATTTCAGGCTGGTCAGAGCTCCCAGGAGGACACAGAATCTCAGAGGGGAAGGAATCTGAACGTGCTGGGGGAAGGACCGGCCCACCCTGGGTTTGTGAGCCATGCCTGCACCGTGAAGTCCCCCCTCTCACAACTCACAGTACTAACTCGCCGTGTCCCCAGCACAGTGGACGTGATCACTGAACCTCTACCATGTGCGCCGAGCGCAGTGGGAAGTCCCCACACAACCAAGTCACTCTTGAACGGTCTAGCGGAGTTGAGTTCTCTACAATCAACACACGGAAGTGGTCATCTGCTTCATTTACAGTGTCATGCAGAAGCTGATTTCCGGCCATTTAGGAAAAAAAGGCTTCTGCATCTGCAGCACAGCACTTGGGGAAGTTTTCAGAGCTTCCACTAGGAAAAGTTCAAACGTATCCGGGAAATTCAGTTCTCTTACACTGCCCGGTCTAATAAATCTGTAAGGGAACTGTGCAACAACACAGCTGTTAGGTCATCTTTGCAAAGCTGCCCTGTGCCTTTCTTCACAACACCTTGTTACTGCAGCATGAAAGCAGAGACGCCCGTTCTTATTATAAAACCCGGTGACCACCAGTAAAGAACTTGCCTCCTGGCCATCCTCGCCAGCAGGCTGTGGTGCAGGGAGGGGTGTTTTAAGCCTCACATCAGCCTGGATTGGATTCATGGAATTCACCCACCTCTTCTCTGGTTTCCTGTGTACAGCATAAATTTCTCCAGCTCTGGTCCTCGGGATTGTTCTAACATAATTGAGAGACCCGAGTCCATTTCAGCTGCACTTGAGAAGAGAGTGGAGTGGGTGAACATAAGATGTTCTTTCTTAATGGTAGCAGCACAAATCCCGGCGGGTGAACTGTCTAGATCTACCTGATCCAAAGCCACAGAGCCTCGATGACACTGGAAAAATCCAGGGAACAGAAAATTCGCGTAATTGAAACACTCAACGTGTGGTAACTGACTCTGAAGTTTCTAAGAGAGATCTCATCCGGAAAATAATCACAGAAAAACATGTTTACAGGGTTTTCCCAGCACACGCTCTAGACTGCCAAGCATCTCCACTTTCCCCCAATACGTGTCTCTGTAGGAAAGGGGCACTTGACGGGGCAAACCACACACACACAGAGCCCCAATCAATAAGAAAAAATTGCAGGTCCTCTCTACAATCTGCTCCAAGAATTAGACAATTTCTCTGCAAGCAATTAGGGTCCCGCGAGGTCTTCAACTCACAGACAGAGATGCTGAGAGCAGGGAGAGCAGCAGGGTCCGGCCCTGTGGGAGCCTCCGTCCCAGGCTGAGTTGACCTCTGCGGGGGTGCAGCTCCCCGGCACCTCCAGGAGGGTGCCTGCCGGACCTGGTGCTGAAACCTCCGTGTGGGCTGGCGGAGGAACTCCAGAGGCGTCTTCAGAGCTGACCCCAAGCCCTATTTTTAGCAGCCTCTGGTGTACTAAATGGAATTCCCACATGGCAAGACTGTTTCAAAATTATTTCCAAACAGACAGGTGCCAGCACAGAAGTCAATTCCAAATCCCGGGACCTGCCAGGTCGTTTCAGTTCCCCTTTCCTGTCCCTGGGTCAGCCCTCTGGCGGCCACCTTCTCTGTCCAGGGCCTTACAACCCACTGTCTCTGTCCTGGGGCAACAACCTTCAATTCCCCAGGTTTCTTTGGAGTCACCCCAAGGGTAGCCTAGCCAGGTCCTCCGCGGAAGGACCGCTGGCCAAGGGGCCTCTGCCCACGCTGCCTGCCGCACGCGCGCCTGCACACACACACACACACACACCACCACCAGGCACACCCACGCCCTCGCTCCAGCACCCACAACCCCGCACTCTCCCACACGCACTCCAGGCAAAGTTAGTCCCCGGGCCCAGGTGGCGACGTCCTCACCTTTGGAGCAAAGGGCGGCCAGGCTGATGAGCACGGGAGACCAAAGGTGCCACAGCGTCCCCATCTCAGTGGGGCACATCCTGGAGAGCCGGAGTGAAGGTTCCGCCTCCCCGGCACCCCGTCTAGGTGAAGAGCAGACGTCGCCGAACCCCTGGAGGACCGGAGCCGGCTGGATGGCGAAGGCGCAGGCGGCTAGGGTCCGGAGCAGCCCCGGCGCCCCGCGCCCTCCTCCTGGCTGTCCATCTCCTGGCCGGGAGGCGACCACCGCGCGGGCTCTGGAGTTGCTCTCCCGAGTCCAACACGCGCAGGCGAGCCCCACCCCCTCCTTCGCCCCCACCGGGATTTTTTTTAATGTTTAATCCACGAGGGGGTTTCCGTTCCTGTTTACCCAAGTGAAGAGGGGCTGCCGGCGGCCCAGGCAGGGGCGCAGGGCTGGCAGCGGACAGGCCGGTGGCCCCGGGCTGGCTAGCGGCCGCGGGGGCGGTCGTCCGGGCAGCGGGGCGGGCAGCGGGGCTGCCGAGCCCGGGGCTCAGGCAGAGGAGGCGCGGAGGCCCCGGGGCGGGTGGCCCTGTGCGCGGGGCGGCTGGGGGCGCCCTGGCACGCAGCCCCCATCCTGGGCGGCCGCCGCGCCCCGGGGCTCGTGCTTGCGCGCCCTCGCGCCCAAAGTTTGGTGGGTGCAGCTGCCCCTGCCGCCCCTCGGCCCGGCCGCCGCCCCGCCGGGCCCGGGCTTGTGGGGCTCTAGGCGCGCCGAGCGCACGGCCGGCTCCGCAGACGCGCGGCTCCAGCCGGCGACCGGGGGAGGCGCGCCAGATGTGCGCGGAGGAGGAACCGCTGGCTCGGGGACGCGGCTGTGCGCCGCAGCTGCCGCCCGCCAGCAGGCGCGGTGGCCCCGCTCCACAAAGACTGCATCCGGAGCGCCGGCGATCGCGACAGTGCCCGGCGCGTGTTGGGGGTTTGCCTTAAAAATTTGTCTTTTTTTTTTTTTTTTTAAAGCCCCACCCTTTCAGAGTGACAGCTGTGAGCCCCAATCCGCAAAGTCAGTCCCACCTCCCGCGGTCCCCGCCCCCGCCCCTGTCGCCCTGGCTGTGTGTGCAAACAGGAGCGGGCTGTGGCGGGTGGTGGACACCCGCCGCCTGATGCCGAGGAGAGCGCCGCCCCCTCCTCAGAGCAGGTTCAGGAAGGCCCTCTGCTCCTCTCTTCCCAGAACCTGGGGTGGCCAGAAGGTCCCCCGCCTGTGGCGAGCTGTGGATCCTCCCCAGGCGCGAGCACGTGGGTGGCTGGAGGGACCCTCGCCCCACACTGGGTGTCCCCCAGTGATCTCTGCGTGAGGAAGCCTGTGACCCCTGAGGTCGCCATCCTAGAATGAACCCCAGTCAGTGTCCCTAGAAGAATTCCATCCTGACCCCCAAGCTGGCCCCTGGGGAGGATGCTGGCTCCAGGAGGGGGAAGACGCAGTTGTTCACTGATCCCTGCCTGAGCGACTCAGACACCCAATCCAGACCCCTAGGCACCCTCTTATGACTGCCAGCCCCAGGACTGTTCTGCTCCCTGGGAGCCTTGGCATTAGCCAGAGCGGTCACCAGAGAGAGCAGAGGAAAGCTCTGCGGATCTCTAAACCCTGTAAACCAACAGCAGCCAAAGCAAACCAGGTAAAACTGGGCCACCACAGCTGGACACTACTGGTGCAGGACTGTGACCCCAGCTACTCAGGAGGCTGAGGCAGGAGGACCCAAGCCAGCCTGGGCAACTTAGTGAGACCCTGTCTCAAGATAAAAATAAGAAATAAAGGGAAGGAAGGAACACGGTCACAACCATCAGGCTAAGGGAGCAACAGACATTGGATTCTACTTGCCTGGGTTGCAAAATTGTGCCAAAGCCTTAAGAGGTTTAGCTTTCAGAGCTTCAAGCAGGGTCAGAGCAGCCAGGGCTGTTCTACAGAAATTGTCTTCCTGAGTGTCCCTCTGAGCTGTGCACTGCTCCTTACCTACACGTATTTTTCTGAATGTCTGTCTGTCTCTTTTGTTTAGTCCTTGAACCTTCTTTTTTCTCTCTTTCCCCTATAACATTCTGGAGACCTGACACTTCAGAGGCCCTCAGAGGTCGTCTATTTTGTGGTTTCTGACACTTGAGCCAGCATCGGCAGCTTGTTAAAACCGGGCCTGCTGGGCCCGTCCCCAGCACTGACGCGGGGGCCCTGGTGAGACTCAAAGCCACGCTCCGGACAGGTCCGTGCAGCGTGGCTGCTTCTCTCAGGCTGGGGTCTGGGAACCATGGCTCGTCCCCACCTCCTCCACCTGGCGAGGGGCAGCTGAGGCTCATTTCTTGCATGGTTTCACCAGGGCTCCAGGTGGCACAGTCTGTGTGCCCCCATGCCTGATGCAGGTCCTTTATGTTTCACTGCTGGTCAGTCCTACTGTGCAACGAAGTCTATCTTAAGGCATTTCTCAGATTTATTGATTAGAAATTAATGGCCTCTGTGCTTCATTAAAAACAACATTTTCATAAATCAACCGGCGTTGTGTGTCCTGAATTGTCGTCATGCCGTTTTCTTTTCCAGTTTGTTGCCACACAGGATTTCTCAATGTCCTTAAGATAAAAAGTGACTGCCTGATTCTAGCTCCCAACTGTTAGACTGTCTAAACTGTTAGATTGGTTGTTCATTATGCATCGTTGGCGAGACAGAAGTTTTCTCTACTTTTTGGTGTGGAAGCTTTTTTGGGAAGCTGCTACTCTGGATACCTGATCTGTGTCTAAACTAAAATTAAAAAGGTAGGACTTGCTCCCCACTCCCTGCAGAACGATGATCGGGGCCTCACGTCCAATCTTCTTTGGGTGATTAGAATGACTAATTGTGGGTCAGGTGCTTCCTCAGAAAGACTTGGAGAAGTTCTGAGGCCCAGGAAGTCCTTGGCTGACGCCCCCCGACTCTCTGACAACTTCCCAGCAGAACCGCCTGCCTCCTCTCACTCAAATTAATTGCAAGAAATGTGCCTTCCCCCACGAATATGCGCTTCATCTGCAGGGCCATAAATCAATTTGTGAGCCTAATTTTGTCGGTAATTAAATAGCACTAATTGTTCATGCTGTGGGGATGGGCCTTTACACCAGACAGTTTTATTGTTGTTTTCCAATCAGATAAAAATATTCTCTGTAGCAGTGTCCAAGAGACACCACCTTTGTTCAGGAGCTGGTGCAGGTGGCCAGGAGCCTGTGTCCCTGTGCCTCTGCTGGGACTCAGAGTGAAAGGGAGTCCCAGTGGAGTCCCCTGAAGGTGCAGGAGGGCATTGTTGAAACTCCCTTTCTTCTCAACATCCCAAACTTCTTGAAATGGCTAGGAAATGCATGGCCTGGGTCAGTCGTTTCTCGTCGAGAGTGCGGACAGCATTCCGCGATCACTGCACTGTGGCTAGGAGAGATGCCACACGCCCTTTCTGGTAAGACCGGGAGAACCAGGGTCATCCCTGCAGAGACAGGACCTCCGAGTCCACCCAGCACCTGAGCGACCACGCAGGGGTCTTCCCGCACCGGCTGTTCTCTCCTGGGCACAGGAACAGCTGTACGTGGCCAACCAACTGTGAGCGACGTGGGGAGGGTCACTTTGGAGGTGGGCAGTGAAAAGCCACCTTGGTGTCTCCACTCTGTATCGGACCCTGCCCTGGGAGCCAAGCAGACCATGTGTTCAAGATGGCGCAGCTGCTGTAGGTTGGTGGCACCCGCAGCCTGCAGCCAGCACGTAGGTGCGCAGGGCAGGCGGAGCCCCTGCCGGTCCACGCGGGGCGTATGCGGGGAGATTCATTCTGACTGTGTTGTCACCCGACGTCTGTGCCACACTAAGCCAGGCCGTTCTTTTTACCTCTTCCGTCCTCCCTGCCTCCTAGAGTGCCAGGTTGTGTGCAGCTTCCCAGGTGGCCCCAGGTGGCCCCACGGCGTCCTCCGCAAGATCAACAGCCTGGCGCTCTGCCTGCCCGCGGTGCCGGCTGCTGGGCCGACGTGGAAGACCAGCTGTGAGTGGCTTCTTTGAAGCTCTCCCTGGGCCTCCTCCGACACCCCAGCTCCTCGGCCTCCCACAGCCAGGATGAGATGCCCAGAGGTCAGCACACACTGCCTGCGAGGACCTACCGGGGTCTCCCTCGCTGCCCCAGGGAGCCTGCGGCAGACCTGCTGTGTGCTCCCTGGAACCACTTCTCTGCCTGCGAGGGACAGCCAGGCCGCACCCCGGGCCCCTGGCACTGGGGGGTCCTGGGTTTAGTTGTGGCCTGGAGAATGCGGGTGGGCGTGGCCCTCCCAGCTCTCCTGCCCACGCCTGCCAGCAGCCGTCACCAGTGCCAAGAGCACCAGGGCCTCCGCGGGGCAGAGCGGTGGCAGGAAGGGGTGCCCGGTCAGGAGGAGCTTCTGCGCTGGTCGTTGGGGAGCGAGGACTGGGATGGTGTGAAGTCAGAGGCTGGGGGCTTGTGACACGGAGTCGTCCTAACCATGTGTCCGCCTCAGCAACAGGAAGGAGGGCTGGGGCGGAACCAAGGTGTGGAGCCAAGGCCGGGGGCTGGAGCGCAGGCCAGTGGAGGGAGGGAGGGAGGAGGCGCCGCCCTCACGGAGGGTGGTCGGTGCTGCCCGATGGCTGCACACCAGCCCCCACCACGGGAGCTGGCCAGGCGCCCTGGCTACCCCGGCAGCACGGAGGGAAGGGTGCGGACACGACGTGCCCTCCAGCGCTGCGCTGCTCTCCTCGGAGCTCATCGCCTGGGCGAGACCCGGAGCCCGGGAAGACAGTGCAGCGAGGCGGGGACGGGCGGGTGGGGGCCAGGCTGGGGAGCCGGGCCTCGGCAGAGGGCAGAAGACGCAGGGCCTCCTCCAGGCCCCGGAAGCCAGAGGAGAGCCCCAAGCAGGGGTCGAGGAGCTGACTGACACTCTAGAAGCTTCCTTAAAGGCCCGAGGTCCAGTCGTGCCTTGGGGCAGGGCAGTCCACGAGCGCCTCTGGGGCACGCGCCCAGCAGGCCGCCCCCACTGGGACCCCTGCTACTGCCGTCCCCAGGGCCACCAACAGGCCTCTGTGTGCACGGCGGGTGGGGTAGCCGCTGTGCCAGCGGTCAGCCCCAGAGCCTCCACCGGAGGTGGCCGTGAGCGCCCAGAGCAGCTGTCCACGTCCCGAGGCTGGGTCTCCGCCTGCTCCCGGCACACGCAGCCCACTCTACTTCGCCCTCTAATTTGTGGCCTTTCTGCCGTAAGACCACCTCTGCCGTGTCTCGTCGACAAGTACCAACCACGCAGCCTCTGCTTGTGCCCCGTGCCAGCTGCTGTTGGTTCCAGGGACACGGAAAACGAGATGGTGGGCAACTGGCACAGAAGTCCAGGCTGGACTGACTTGACAGATGTCCTTGTGCCCTCAACAACTGGGCCTGCCCGTTTGGAGAGCCCACCTCTGTCATAAGGGAGAGGACACTTGGAAGGTGGCAGTCAGCACCCAGTGGGGACAAAGAGGAGCAGTCCGCAGGGTCAGCTTCCCAGAAGAGCCAGAGTCCTGCCCTTCAATGACTGGACCTGGGAGGACACAGCCGTGTCTGCGGGCTGAGCCACCGTCCTGTCAGGAGTCCAGCCTCTGACATCAGTCAGGAGGATCAATTCACTTCTGTGAGCTGAGCCTCAAATGGTTTGATTTCTTCTGTCCATTTAAAATCAAATTTTCTAATGGACCTGAGGGGCTGAGTTCTTGGATTATAGAGGCCTTTGTCAGAAAATGAATTACCCATTGCATAGATCTTCTGATCAGACGCACAGCCTGCTATTACGATGGAAGGAAATAGCTCCCTTACTCTTGTCCAAAAAAAAAAAAAAAAAAAAAAAAAACTTGATGACAGAGAAGCACAGGCAGCTGATCCTGCCCTATAGGAGCACTCAGCGGCCACCGAGGGAAGGGCTTTAGCTGGCCCTTTGCTGAGTTGTCCTCCTCAGAGAGAAGGCCAGGCCCACGAGGGACCTGTCAACACGTAACAGCTTCGAAGCTGAAATCCAAGCATGTTTTCTCCATGGCATGGCCCAGGAGTGAGGGAGGGGCCTTGGGGAACCAACAGTGACGTAATGGGGTCGGGCTGCTCCTGGCAAGCTCACCAAGGAAGTGAGTGACGAGGGGCTCTGGGTTCTCTGTGAAGCCGGCCTCCCTGCGCAGACGGAGCTCTGTGCGTGACAGCCGGGAGGAGACCCCAACGTGGTTACCTGTCACCAATCGCTTGTGAACTGATGGATGACTTATCACACGCAAGGTGTCAGTCTCAAGGGACTCCACCGTGGCAGCGAGTCCTCTGGGTCTGAAATGGGCAGGGGCTGGTGGCGCTGTTGCCTGTTTGGGGGGCAGGGGTGGGCATAAACGAGCATTTCGAGTTACCCTGAAACGGTGAAATATGCATCACAAGATCATTATTTTTAACGGGTCCTAATGGTTGTGAAGGGCCCAGGAGACAAGACTGTCACAGCCAGCAACTCCTGAACAGCCTAGAGCACATCACCAGCCTGAGCTGCCTGGCCTGGTGGCATCGGTGGACCTGCAGTGCCCCCTAGTGCCTGGAGGTGGCGGCTCAGGCGCCCACGTTCCCCTAGGGGACAGGTGTCTGGGCCCCTGGTAACAGGCGCACCCTGCAGGGTCTTCCTTAGTCAGGTCACATCTGTGAAAGCCGAAGCTCTCTCCCAGCTCGTTTTGGCAAAAGAAGGTGGCCAGGCCCCGGCCCCTCACCCTCAAGGAAAGCGCCTGCGTCCTGGCCTCACCTGACCTCCTCTGCTGCTGGAGTCGCAGATGGGACGTGGTGGCAGTGACCAGCACGCGTCTGTGTCTCGAGGCCCCTCGCCGCCTTGAGCTTCAGCTGTCCTCGCAGCAATGCCAGACGGCGGACGGCCCCCCCGGGGCCCAGGCACCCAACGCCACCGTCAGAGCACTGACCCCGCAAACGGGTCCCTTCCCGAGGAGAGGCAGCTGCCCGGGGCCTCCAGCTGCCTCAGCCTCAAGGCAGCTCTCCAGGGTCCCTCACGAGGGAGCTGGCCCCGTGGATGAGGGCGCCACCCTTGGCCTGATGGCCTCCCAGCACCGCCTTCTCTGACCCTCGCGCAGGGGTGGGCATTTCCACCTGGGGATCTTGGGGGGCACAGACGGCCAGTGCGCAGGGCGCTCTCGGCACCGAGGGGGGCTCTCCATGAAGGGCGAGAACCCTGTGGCCTCGGGCCTGGCAAAGGAAAGGAGGAGCCCCAGGAGCAGCGGGGTCCCGCCCTGGGAGGACGTGGTTTGCCTGTGACTTAGAGAAGAGAGGGTCGGACAGAGGCCCAGACTCCTGCCAGGGCGGACGGTGGCAATGGCCAGTGAGAACAGAGACGCTGAGCCTTGGAGCACCGTGTCACCACCCAGAGCCAGGACGGGGCACCCTGGGCCTGGACCTGCCCTTCAGTGCTGTGTCCGATGAGCCGAGTCCCAGCAGCGGGTCTGCGCGTTCTTGCTGCTGTCATCATCTCGTCTTTTCCTCACTGGGGCGTCCCTGCCCTGGCACTGCTTTGGAAAGAACTTCCAGAAGATCCCTGTGAGACATCTGTGCTTAAAGCAAGCATGTTTGTCAACTATCTTGAAATACTTTCCAAAACCAGTCTGCAAAGCATTACAGTGTGACTCCACCCTCTGTGCTGGCAAGGTCAGGGTCAATCCCACGCCTGCCACCTCGGGCGGGGCTGGCCAGACCCCTGTCTCCAGTGTGAGGCCCTGCGGCCAGGATGACGGGCAGACCCGGGACGGCCCTGCCCAGGACCTGTGTCCGAGGGCAGAGAGGGAACAGTCACCTGGAGCTTGGTGAGACCTGGAGTGGCAGCCACCGTTCCCCACCACCGTGCAGCCAAGAGCTTTATTCACCAGCCTCCACGGCTGGTCGGAGGTAGAAGAGGAGTCAGGGAGAGGGAAGCGTGCAAGCTCTGGACAGAGGGTCAGTGCCTAGTCATGCCGGCTGTGGTCTCTGGAGCTGCCGACGGGCTGGAGGCTGGAGCTGTCGGTTGGAGCAGCGGCAGCGCCGTCGGGCTGGAGACGTGAGTCTGGAGCTGCTGCAGCCGCTGCTTCCTCTCCGCAGGGACGAGAGGTTGCTTCAGCTGCTTCCTCTCCGCAGGGAGGAGCTGTTGTGTTGTGAGCTCCAGGCAGGCAGGGACTTAAGTAGGGATTCCGGGGGTGTGCCTGAACGACCTTTAACGCCATTGGCTCTTTTCCCAGTAAACAAGGTGACCTTTAAGCCGACTGGCTCCTGCCAGGGGAACAGAGTGACCTTTAAGCGGATTGGCTCCTGCCTGGGGAAACTGAAACCAGGTTGCTCCTAGTGGAATTTTCCATGGGGGAGGTGGCCTGTCAGCTCAAGCCTATCTATCAGCCTCTGCTTGGCTAAGTTCTGGAGAAAGAGAAATGGGATCTGGTCACTGTCAGCTCTGACCTCTATGGCTCTCATCCGACTCAGTGGAAGCTGAAGTCCTTACAGCTGTCTCCCAAGCCACAGCCTGCCCCCCACCCTGGCCAGCCCTGCTGCCCCTTCCCGCTCTCCAGTGCTGTTCCTGACACAAGGCCTTTGCACAGCCGTTCCTGTGCTTGGGAAGTCCCTGCATGGCACACCACTATGGCCCACACCCTTGCTTCCTGCTGGTCACTCCACTGCAGGGGCTTCCGGGCCATGATGTTCAGGTGACAACCCTGTCTCTTTCTCCCTCTCATTGCAGGCTGATAATCACACCTGAACATGGTAGTCAGCTTGGGCCTCCCAGAGCCCCACCAGGCTCCCCGGGAAGCAGGCTTTTCTGTTCTGGGCGTAGCTCCGCCTCCCTGTTGAAAACTCCCAGCAGGCTTTTCTGTTCTGGGCGTAGCTCCGCCTCCCTGCTGAAAACTCCCAGCAGGCTTTTCTGTTCTGGGCGTAGTTCCGCCTCCCTGCTGAAAACTCCCAGCAGGCCTTTCTGTTCTGGGCGTAGTTCCGCCTCCCTGCTGAAAACTCCCAGCAGGCCTTTCTGTTCTGGGCGTAGCTCCGCCTCCCTGCTGAAAACTCCCAGCAGGCCTTTCTGTTCTGGGCGTAGCCCCGCCTCCCTGCTGAAAACTCCCAGCAGGCCTTTCTGTTCTGGGCGTAGCCCCGCCTCCCTGCTGAAAACTCCCAGCAGGCCTTTCTGTTCTGGGCGTAGCCCCGCCTCCCTGCTGAAAACTCCCAGCAGGCCTTTCTGTTCTGGGCGTAGCCCCGCCTCCCTGCTGAAAGCTCCAGCAGGCTTTTCTGTTCTGGGCGTAGCCCCGCCTCCCTGCTGAAAGCTCCCAGCAGGCCTTTCTGTTCTGGGCGTAGCCCCGCCTCCCTGCTGAAAGCTCCCAGCAGGCCTTTCTGTTCTGGGCGTAGCTCCGCCTCCCTGCTGAAAGCTCCCAGCAGGCCTTTCTGTTCTGGGCGTAGCTCCGCCTCCCTGCTGAAAGCTCCCAGCAGGCCTTTCTGTTCTGGGCGTAGCTCCGCCTCCCTGCTGAAAGCTCCCAGCAGGCCTTTCTGTTCTGGGCGTAGCCCCGCCTCCCTGCTGAAAGCTCCCAGCAGGCCTTTCTGTTCTGGGCGTAGCTCCGCCTCCCTGCTGAAAGCTCCCAGCAGGCCTTTCTGTTCTGGGCGTAGCTCCGCCTCCCTGCTGAAAGCTCCCAGCAGGCCTTTCTGTTCTGGGGCGTAGCCCGCCTCCCTGCTGAAAGCTCCCAGCAGGCCTTTCTGTTCTGGGCGTAGCTCCGCCTCCCTGCTGAAAGCTCCCAGCAGGCCTTTCTGTTCTGGGCGTAGCTCCGCCTCCCTGCTGAAAACTCCCAGCAGGCCTTTCTGTTCTGGGCGTAGCTCCGCCTCCCTGCTGAAAACTCCCAGCAGGCCTTTCTGTTCTGGGCGTAGCTCCGCCTCCCTGCTGAAAGCTCCCAGCAGGCCTTTCTGTTCTGGGCGTAGCTCCGCCTCCCTGCTGAAAGCTCCCAGCAGGCCTTTCTGTTCTGGGCGTAGCTCCGCCTCCCTGCTGAAAGCTCCCAGCAGGCTTTTCTGTTCTGGGCGTAGCTCCGCCTCCCTGCTGAAAGCTCCCAGCAGGCTTTTCTGTTCTGGGCGTAGCTCCGCCTCCCTGCTGGGAACTCCCAGCTGAAGCAGGCCCTATGTAAAGTCTAAACCAAATGAATGATTGGGCGGCCGCCCCCACCATCTTGCCCCTCCCAGTCCGAGAGAAGGTGTCCTCCCTCCTGTTTGGAGAGGAGGCTCCTCACATCCTGTCTGCCGGCAGAGCAACTGTCCAAGATGGTGAGCACTAAGTCGAGCCTGCAGTTGGGTTGCCCAGACCAGCCATTTCCCCTGACGGGAAACCGAGGCAGGAGCAGCCGCACGGCTTGCCTGTGGTGGCGTGTCGCTCCCCTCCCAGGAGAGCGCCTGTGAGACTCACGAGGACGGACTGCTTCCCCTTTCTCCTCTCACCCGGCGCAATTCTGCGGTAGTGCTGCAGGGTAGAGTGAAGCCTCTCCTGGGGTTTGAGTTAAGGGCTGTGTGACCTCGAGTGAGTTGCTCAGCCTGAGTCTCAGTTTACCTTTTTAAAAAATGTAGCATATACTATCACAGAACTTGCTGGTCCAGCATAGACTTAATTGAGCATGTCCACATGAGGTCCCTGAGCGGTGCCCAGCAGGGTTAGCATTCACAAAGACCCATGCTCGGTCACCGCCTTCTGCCACGGTGGGGATGCATTTCACAGAACGCTGTGTTTTTCCTCGTCCGGGTCCCTCTTCGACTACCCACGTGACTCACGAGGTTTCTGCAGGGTCCAGGACAAGTACAGATTCTCCCAGCATGGTGTGACATTGTCTCTGGGGGGTCACACTCCACCGCCCACGTCTTGTAGGTAAACGTCAGCAAGCAGGAAGTTGGCGCGACCATCCCTACGATTCCCGTCCCTCATCCAGGAGTTTGAAACCAGAACCTCACTCTTTTAGGTCAGAGTTTTCTGTTCCTGTGTAAAAAGCACCAAGGCTGAGAGCGAGCGAGGGGGGGAGCGAGCGTCACCCCAGGTAACTGAGCCCACGTGCCACGGCCCGCAGGTGCGTGCTGACGGCCGATCTCTCGCCTAGCTCTCACGTCAGGAGAAAACGCTGACTGGCACACACGGCTGCGCGCAGCATCCTCGGGGTTTGTACTTGAGCTGTCGCACCGCCAGGTTCAAGTGGAGTGTCAGACTTACCATTTTGAAACAGTGTTGCTGCTGTGTTTCTGTCACTGTCACAGGAAGAGTGGTGCGCGCCTGGGCTGGGAGGGGCCCTCTCCTGTCCTCCCCCAAGGCAGGCCACAGCTGCTCACTCCCAAGGTCCAACGCCCAGGCCTACAGCTCCTCCCTGTCCCAAGCCATATTCCCCGCAGACCAGGTGTGGCCTGTGGGGGTCTCCTGCGCAGGCCTGGGGCTGTCGGTACCTGAATCCACATGGACGGGCTCACATGTGACCACGGGCCTGGCAGCAGGGATGCGGGCAGCCTCCGAGGTTTGGTCAGAGCAGGGCCCGTCTTGCTTGCTGGAGGCACCAAGGCACTGGCTCTGGGCAGGGCAGCCAGGCTGTGGCCGCCTGAAGCGATGGTCGCTTAGAGCAACGAAGCCACGGGAAGAAGTTCAGAGGCGAACTGGAAACAAACAGGCTTTTTATTCTGATAACTTCTCTCTCTGGCTCTAACAACGACTTTAACACGCACCACACCACCAAAATCCCACACACCAAAATGCGCTGACCCGATCAGCAATCTCAGCCCAAGTCCCGTGAGATCCCGGGCCAAGTCTTGTGAGACTACGGAAGGCGGCAATGCCCAAACATCTCCATGGCTCGTAGTCAACCGCAATCTTAGCCATCTCCTCAAACAGGGCTCCTGCACCGGGCCACGGGCAGGGGTTCCAAGCAGCAGCCCAAGTCCCGAGCCCCTCTGCTGAGGCCCCAAATGCAGGAGCCCTGAGCCTTTGTGAGCCTCCGGTGTGCTTTGGTTCCGGTCACCAGGTGACCACTGTGCGCAAGCCCCGGGCCCTGTGGAGGGGTCAGCCCATCCCTATGGGGTGAGTTCCTGGCCCACAGCTTCTGAGACTGTCACAGCAAGTGCTCCAAGCCATCCAGACAGCCCACTCTGCACTGGAAAGAGGTCCAGGGTCCCACTGTGAAGTGACCCTGTGCCCAGGTTTGGGGTCATGTGGGTGAATTAGACGGGCCATGGGTCAAACACACCCACAGCACAGGTGCCACGTGTAGGATGGGTCGCCAAGAAAAGCCACAGAGAGGTTGGGGAGGCCACGGCGTGTGGTGTCCCCTGAGGACCAGAGTCCTGGAGGGAAGAGTGACCGCCACGGGCACTGAAAACCTCGTGGGACACCCGTTCATCTTGTGGCCCAAGAGCCAGGACACAGACCTTCGGTGACAAGGACAGGTGGCACAGCACCTCCGGAGATAGCCAGGAAGAAGGGCAGCTCCGGGACAGGCCCACTGGCCCCAGGCACAGTGCTGGCCAAGGGGCCACTCGCTTCGCCCAGCGCTGACCTGAGCGCCAGGTGGAGGGCACCCGGGCTCACGGTCGCTGCTCCCGGTTCTGCTGTGGGAGGAACGAGCCAGAAGCAAGGTCCGGTAGCCCTTGTGCTGGGGACAGACACGTAGCTTCTGCTGGGGACAGACACGTCAGAATCGAGCAGATGGCTCGAGTCCCCGTCCCTGCTAGAGGAGCAAGGACCAGGGCAAGTGAAGGAGCCCTAATTAGGAAGGGCTGTTGTAGCTAGCTGGAAGCCATAAGTTCCACCTGATATGTATGTGACGCACCTGTAGGCACCCGCAAACCTGAAGGTATATAACCGGGTGAAAGCGGTCCGAGTTAGGAGAACGGAGAATTCAGTCAGCCGGGCAGTCACTCGGTCGGTCAGAAGAATCAGAGTGGCCAGAACGTAGGCAGAGCAGTTACAGAAGAGAAACCAGATAGAAGACAGAAGAGAAAAACCAGATAGAAGAAGTAATGACTGGTCAGAGTTAGGCCGAGACTCCTGAGGAAGACAGAAGACAGAAGAAAGAAAGAAGAGAGAAGAAAGAAGCTCTAATCTTTCTCTAAGCTAAGCTCTATCTTTCTTTCTCTCTACTCTAAGCTAAGAAGACAAGAAGAAAAGCTCGCTTTAATCTTTCTCTCTAAAAATCTTTCTTTCCCTCTCTAAGCTCTAAGAAAGTAGAAGTAAAAGTAGTAAAAGCTTAACTCTGCCTCCGAGAGTTTTCCTCCCGGTTTTCGGTACCAGGCAGCTTACAGGCAAGCGTCAGCCGGTGAGCCTCAGTGCTGGACCTGCGAGCAGACCCTGGGGCTGGGGCATCTGGGCCCGGGCACGCGGCTGGTCGGGGGCGTGTGAGATGGGTGTTGCACACACAGGCTCGTGGACTGACAAGGAGCCGGGCGGTCTTCGGGGCGAGGCCCTGGGCGTGCAGGCAGGAAACTGGCCACGGCGGACTGGGATCGGCAAGTCCTCCCCCAGCCCCCAACCCCCAGGACTGGCCGGGTGTGTGCACTGCACCCACGGCTCGCCCCTGCCCTGACTGGGTGAGGGGCCCAGAGGGTGGAGGCCTAGGAAGGGGCCAGGCACAGCCCCACCAGGAGGGTCAAGCTCGGAGACGGAGGCCGAAGCCTGGGTCTCTCAGCTGAGAGGGCGCAGGCCCAGACCCCAGTGCGTGGTCCGGCCTGCCGAGCACTGAAGCCAGCACGAGCCGTCCCAGAGGACTCGGCTCTGGACGCAGATCCAGGCCTGGGCTCCAGCGGTGTCACCATGTAAGGCAGCGAACTGCCACTCTGCGGTGGCCACCCCAGCTGGACTTCCCCCAGCACGGGTCTCCCCGTCCACCCTAGACACGAGTCCTGGGGAGAGGGTGGGGACAGGGAGGCAGGGCTAACAGCGGAGAGCTCGGAGGACCAGCGTCCGGGCCTCCCTCCTGGGACCAGTGCCGCCCAAGCTGCCGGGCCGGTGGCCGCGAAGACAAGAAGTCGCACTGATCCCCGGGGTCCTCGCTGGGCGAGTGGCCACGTGGCTGAGCCGCCGGCCTCGAGTCAGCATCTGAGCTCCTGCAACGGCAGCGCGGGCCCGGGCGCTGAGGGCTGCAGTGCTGACCGCGCCAGCGCTCAGTTTTGATGGCTAATTTGCCATCGATCCACGCGTGTGGCCGTTGTCCAATCTTCCTAAGGCAGGGTCATTGGTTAATTGGTTACGGAGCACAAGTAATTATTTGTCCTTAGTCGTTGGACCCACGGTCGCTGTTGAGAAGGTCTGTCGCCTGCCAATGCTAAACAGATTCTCCCTTCGTGGCTCACAACAATCTGTCTTCTCCCCATTTGTCCACAGGAACCGTTTCCCAGGATGTCACTTCTGCCTGGTCTCTCTGCAACCATCAGCACCGCCCACTTTGCTCCTGGGCTGGGATCCCTGGTCTGGTAACCAGGGCTGGCTTCCCCGCCTTTGAGGCTCCCATCCGAGTCAACGTGTGTTCGTCTCCTTGCCTTTTAGGTGTCTGCTCGTAGCATGAGCTTTCTACACACATTCCTTGGCCTCTGATGATACCACGATTTCAGCCGCAAGCCACCAAGACGTGGCTGCGTCCCTGTCCCAGGAATTGTTCCCGAGCTCCAGGCTGGGCTCTGCGCTGCCTGTTGGACACCTTCAGACAACTGAGATTGACGCTTTCTATCATGTCACCCAAATCATGCCCTCTGTCCTCCTGCTGTAGCCCCACGTCTGCCAGTGGTCTCGCAAGCTCCCCCGCTACTTCTGCTCTTGAAAATCCTCCCCAAGTGCTTCCCCCCGCCCCCACCCTGCAAGTAAGTTCCCAGCAAGTCACATACTGGGCCCCACCTGCTCAGCTCTGGCTCCTGCACGCCACTGCTGCTCCTCACTGGAACACTGCGGGGACATCGCGGTGGCCTCTCAGCTGCCCGTCCCTTAGCCCTCCACACAACCGTCCCAGTGACGCTTCAAAATGCAAGCACTCTTTCCACCCCCCTCTCCCTGTGGCGCTCCCTCCCCCTGGGACCCTCTGGGTGGTGCTGAGCCTGAAGCCTGTCCCCTCGCGCTCCCCTCATGTTCAGGCTTCAAACGATGCTGGCGGCAGGGGCTGGGATTCTCCAGCTCTTTCTCAACCCCACTCCCGTGTGAGCCCTTCCCGCTGCCTGCTGCTAACCTGAGCACTGAGGGGACATGCCAGGTGTCCCCACAGCCTTCTCTGCTTCCCAGCACGACCAGCACTCAGCTCCTCTGTGCGTCCCTGGCACCCTCGACGGGCTCCACAGGACCGAGCGCAGTGGCGTTCTTCCCCAGGACACGCGCCCCTCGTCCTGGCGGTCTCGGCGCCTTCCTCGGCCAACTGTCACTGAACAGCTGCTCGGTACGTACGCAGTGGCTGAATCAATGCAAAACCCAATCGACGAATCCTGGCGTTTCCTAGTTCTGCGGAAGCTCGCAGGGGTGGGTCGGCTCCCGGCTCTGTAAGGGTCTGTTTTCTGGACACGTCTTTGTTGGAACGGGATCACACCCTCTGTGGCCTTTTGCTCCCCACTCCTTTCAGTTTGCTTTGAGAACGGCTCAGGCACGTGCTGCTCAGAGTCTGAAGCCCCCTGGCAACAAGAGGGAGGGGCCGGGGTGACGGGAGCACCAGCCCTGCTGCCTCTGAACTGCGGGACCACAGCCCTGTCTTGGTGGGCAAAGGCGCGCCACCTGCCGTCGAGGGCGAGATGAAGAGGTCCCCGCGCTGCGCCCTGTCCAGTGCTCCGTGCGCGCGGGTCACTCGACACGGTCCACTCTGTGGGTTCTCCGTCAGGGAATGGCAGCCCCACTGCTGGGCACTGCAACAGACACCATCGAGCCCGGGCAAGCGGTTCTCAGCTGACTGAGCGCTGCAGACACGGCTGCTCGAGACACACCCGAGACAGACGCGCCCTGGGCCTGCCCAGCTCAAGTGCCGGAATCAGGTCTAGGTCTCGGGTCTCCAGGCCAGCAGACGCCCACTCGCTCAGACCACAGCGGCCAGGTCAGGAGCCCGGGGAGGCCGCTCCTGGGGTGCCGCTGACGGCCGGCTGAGCAGGCGGTGGTAAGGGACGTCCCTTTCTCACCGGGGTCAAGAGGCTGCTGCCGAGTTTGAGAGGTGAGGACGACGCAGAGGGCCAGGCAGGTGACCAGCAGAGTGGGGCGGTCAGCCCAGGCCCTCCTCAGGCTCGGCCTGGGCATCAGTGTCCCTGGCTGAATGTCCGCTCACTGGCTCCAATCTCACATTAACTCTGGGGGCGTCTGCTGGCCTCTGGGTCCTATCAGCTGTCACCAGGCTTCTTAGTGACCTCTTACATCTCAGAGTCAGGACATGTGGTTTGATGACTTCTGCCCTGACTCTAATCAGGGTCATGACAAATGACACGTGACTTCCCCCTGACTCTTACCCGGCTGTGGAAAGTGACCTGCTCGCATCAGGCTCTGCCTGGCTGGCATACCGGAGGGCTCTGTGGCGTGCCTGGTGGGACTGCAGGTCAGTTCCAAATGGAGTTGCTGAGGCTGAGGCCCAAGGCCGTCCTTACAAGCCCCCAGCGTCCCGCCTCCAGAGAGCTTAGTGCGTGAAAGAGGAGAGGCCTGCCTGCTGAGCTCGGGCCTGCTCCTCAGAGCTGAAAGCTAACGTTGCACGAGACCAGCCCACCATGCTGACATCCGGGATGAACTTGGTTGACTTTCTAGGCCCGGGAGCCAGAGCCAGAGGACTGACCAACCTCCGTGGGCTGGAGGGCTTCATCTCCGGGGCACGCTCGCTTCCTCATCAGCACATGCTGTTGAGGACGGAAATCATCCAGCAACGATTCACTGTGCCTGTTGCACCTGTGCCCGACCCTGGCCCACACCCCGCCTCTCACCGACCACACGTTCAAACACACAGTGCACTCCATTCCATCCAGGCCACCTTTCCTCCTGCGTGGGACAATGTGGTGCCCCCAGGGAAGGTTCCTTTCATGTTGAGAATGGCAATTGACCCCCTGTATTTTTGTGGCTTCCTTTTCTGTTGTTTTTCTTTTTTTTTTTTTTTTTTTTGGTACCAGGGATTGAACTCAGGGGCACTCGACCCCTGGGCCATATCCCCAACCCTTTTTTGTGTTTTATTAGAGACAGGGTCTCACTGAGTTGCTAAGTGCCTCGGCTGGCTTTGGATTCGAGATCCTCCTGCCTCAGCCTCCCAAGTGCTGGGATTACAGGTGTGCGCCACCGTGTCAGGTGTGGTTTCCTTTTCTTAGATTTAACTTTCAATCAGTCTGGAGTTCGTGGTGCTGTGTGGTGTGAGGTAGGGACGTCGGTCATTCTCTTCTCCCATGTGCATACCAATTGCTCTAGTGCCGAAGATGGTGTGTGTACACTTCTGAAGAGATTAAAGCAGTGTTTATGTACTGGGTCGTGGGGTAACGGCTCTGAATAGAGGCAGCACCTCTCAAATCTCATCAGACATTTTAATCATAAGGAATCCTAAGTATAAACTCTGCTGAGCACATTCCATCTGAAATCTTACTCCACATGAATGACTCTTTTCCCGCCCCACTGCCCTAGAGGAATCCTAAGCTTCCTGTAGGAAGCAGAAACGTTCTCCCAGTAACTGGTCCTTTGCTTCCATACAGACTGGGACATAACGATACATTATTTTTGTATTTCATGGAAAACTTAACCAAAGTCATTTCGTGTGCGATGGCAGAAATACAGCTATTTCTTCTTGATCCCCGTGCAGAATTTCAGCGGTTGTATCCAAATGGACAGGGGTCCTCAGGAGCATGGTGGGGGCCGGATGCAGCCTTCAGGTTTTCACACTGATTGGACACACAGCAGGTAAAGGCGACAATAAATAGCTTTCGCTAAAGTAAGGAGGTAGCTCGCAAGGTAAGCTGGGTGCTATTGCCGTCTTTATTTTATTCATTGTGCATTTATGTTTCCAAGTGCATTTATTTATTCCTTGTTCCCCAGCAAGTAAGATGAAGGTAATGTTTGCTTCCAAAGAAAAGTGGCTTCTCTCCCTGGAAGCCCTTAGTCCTTATGGAGAATTCTGGAAACAGTGGTTGATGAGAGCAGCCGGCGTTCACAAGGTGGCCCGGGAGCCTCCTGAAGAGTCTCGGGTGATAATGGGCACCACGGGTGCCCTGCCACCCTCCTGCCAGCTGAGGAGAAGCCCCCGGACCTCCTCAGTCCCACGTGCTCAGCTTCCTGTTCTCCTGCCTCCCCCAGCCCCTCCTGCTCCCCCCCCCCTGGGCCTCCCTGGAGCACTGCTCTGCCCCCGCAGGAGCAAGATGCCTGTCACTGCGTCTTCCATGGGGGCTCCTGGCAGGGGGCTCACGGGTGGGCAACTGTCCTAAGCTGGACCCTAGAGCGTGAGGCTCCTGGGATTTGGGATTGGACCCTGGGGAGGCTGCGTCTTAGGAACTGCAGGCAGCGCCCCCAGCTGTTAGGAGAACTGAGCAGCAAGAGGAGTGACGTCAGCAAAACCAGGCGGGGCTGCCACGCAGAGGACAGCACACCAGGGCCCCCAGCCCCCAGCCCTGCGCCCAGGGGAGCCGGCAGAGGTGGACTCCAGGCAGGATTCCTGGGGATGGGTGGATGGATGGACAGACAGGCAGACAGGCCAGGAGACAGATGTCGTCGTGAGGTTTCTAGCACTCCCGACCAACACACACGCCGCTCCCCATGCTAACAGCACCCATCTGGCTTGCGTATTTACAGGATGACGTCGGGATGACTAGAGGAAGGGTGACGGAGGGTGTCATCGGACCTCCGCGTCTAGTTTGCTGCCCTGCAGGGCGGCGCCTGGGGTGTCTGGAGGAGCGTGCCGGGAGACGGGCTGCACTTGGCAGAAGCACAGCAGCGGGGATAGAAAACTAGATGATCGGTTGAAGTCGAGCCCAAGGCCCAACTGAGTAAGTGCAATTTTAAATACCAAGAAATAACAGGGGGGCGGGGGAGCCAGGCCAGGATGGGGAACGCCCGGGCCTCTGGGGTTCCCAGGGGGCTTCTGAAACCCTGCAGCGGCTGCACCCCAGGAGGGACGAAGGGCACTCACTGCAGCCCAGAAGGACCCTGCCAAGGCAGAGTGCCCACAGCCAGGCAGAAAGCCACACGCGGTACCCGAGTGTCCAGAGCCGCAGATCCATGGAAACAGAGGTAGATTCACGGCCCGGGGCTGAGCAGAGGGGAGGGACTGAGAGGAGGGGACCGGAGGCCACTGCTAATGGGCGTGGGGTTGCTTTGTTATAGAATCGCCCAGTGGGGGTGACTGCGCAACCCTCTACATGCACTAAAAAGCCCTGAATTGTGCACTTTAAAACGCCGAGTTCTATTTTATGTAAATCAGATGTCCATTACAGAAAAGAAGAAAGGAAAAATACTGGAAAGAAAATCAAGTGCCAGGGGCTGGGGTTGTGGCTCAGCGGTACAGCGCTCCCTAGCACAGATTCCATCCTCAGCACCACGTAAACATAAAGGCATTGTGTACAACTAAAGCAAATAAGTACTTTTTTTTTTTTTTAAATCAAGTGTCACGTGCCCTCTGGGCACCGCTCCCTGCCCCTTGCCTCCTCCCACGGGCTCCTGGTGCTGCTCCACGCCCCACCCAGGGCTGGGCCCTGCTCCTTGGGCCAGGGACCCCCTCCCTGGCCCTCCCCAGGCCAGAGCGAGGCAGGCCCCTGGGAACTGACCGACCATGAGAGCCAGCCGAGGCGCTCTGCACCTGAGGAGGGCAGGCGAGGCTCAGGCAGAGTTGGAGGCAGCCTCAGGAGGACGCGAAGCCTGTCTCCTTGGCGGTCAGGGGTCAATCCAGAGCAAAACAGGGTCTTTGGCCGGCAGTGGAGAAAAGGGGACACACAGGGAACAGGAAAGGGACGTGTCAGACCAGACAGACGGTGCTCAGGAGGGAGCAGGGACTGAGACGAAGCCGGGTGTCCAAACCAAGGAGTCTGTTAGGTGACCTGCGGCGTCTGCGGCCGCCTGCTGGGCAGGGTCTGTGTCCTCACCCCAGAACACCCTGGCCGGGGCCTCCTGTGTGCTCGATGGACTGGGAAAGGCTGCATCTTGTCCCCCTGGAAGGGAGGGAGGGTAAAGGATGCACCTGGCTCTGTAACCCAGACCCCCAGGCCAGGAGGTAGATCCAGCAGTGCAGATGGCCCTCCTGCCATCATGAGGGGACATGCCACCTGCAGGAGGAGGCAACTCTGAAGAACCGAGACCTCACAGATGGAGCAAGAGCGACCCACAGCCTGAGCACCTGCATCCAGCTGCCGCACCTGAGCCCCACACTCCCCATCACAGTTGGTGGTCATTTCCGTCGTGCTGCCCCTTTTGCTTGAGTCAGTCTGAATTGAGCTTCTGTCGTTTGCAACCGAGAGTCCTGACTACTACGTCATCCGATGGTCCACAGGCATCGAAAGCAAACTGGACTCTGTGGTCACCAGGGCACACGGCCTCAGGGGCGGAGTCAGAACTCGCTTGCACCACGCATTCACAAAATCCGGTTCACCTGGTGACTGCCTGCTAGTGGCTGGGATAGACTCAGGGGAGGGTGCTGAAGGGTGACAGGGTTTGGAATGGCCACAGCCAGCTGGTCCAAGGGTGACCTTGTATCTCTTGCCTGATGACTGATCACAATCCTGCGTGAGGGTCTAATCTGGCCCTATTTGGGCACCAGCCAGCAGGGGGACCCATGCAGCTTCCGTGCGTCCCGAGCTGGAGCGTGGGCCTGCCCTCAAGCAGCTCCCCGTCCAGGAAGCTCCTCGCTGAGACGCCCTCTCACGGTGGTCTTTCATTGACTAAAAAGGCCACCCGTGGATCAGGCGGCATCTGTGAAATTGCCTTTGGAAGAGCTATCCCCGAAAATGAAAAGGAATCTAGAAAACGTACAGGTTGAACCAAAGGGTGGAGAGCCACCTGCCGCGACTCCTCTAGGGCGGCTAGTGGACTCCCGCAGTCTCAACAGGGGGCAGAAAGTGACACTCAGCCTCAACCCAACCAGACACCCCGCAAATAAAGCCACCCCTGAATGATTCACTCTCAAATCTGCTCAAAAGGAGCAAAACTGGGAAACAATAGTCTGTTTCCCAAATGACATCAGCCATGTACAGAAAGCTCCCGAGACAGCAAATTAAATAAGCACCATTAATAAATAATTGGAATTGCTTTGCCTAATGTGTTGAATAAACAACATTTGCATCTCAAAGCTCAGGGCCCTCAGCTAATGAGAAAAGAAGGAAATTCAGGTTCCTTAATGTGGGACCACAGACACATTTTCTTTTTCTACTTCATTATTACATAACAGCAGAATATTTGGGTACTAACCAGGTTTTCTAGAGTACTTTTCCTTTACTGCTTCCTTTCCACCACGCCCTGATTTTGAAGCAGAGGCGTGAATTCAAGCCTCCTCGGGGGCCCTGGTGTGTGTGTGGTCCCTCTCCCACCCTTCTTCAGTCCTGCCCCAGACCCACACAGCAAGGCCGACCTCCACTGCCCAGGCCTGGGCCCCTGCACCGCCTCCTGCTCAGACTGAACCCGTGGGGCCCTGCTGGTCTTCTTCAGGCTGACCCTCGAGCATTACCAGCACCACCTCCACCGCCCTGAGACGGCTCTCAGGGGGAGGCTCCCCTCATCCTCACACCTGCAGTGGGCACAGGCCTGACTGCCGGGCCGTCTAGCAGACGTGCGATGTGATCTCAGCTGAGCTGTTTACCATCTCTGAGCCGGTCCCTCTTCTTGCACTAAATTGTCTTTGAAGTCCTCCCATGTCCAAGGGAAACAGAAGGGAAATGCCTTCCATAAACGGGGCCTTGCTATAGTTAATGCGCCAGCAGGGAAATGAGTGGTGATAATAAAGTACACTTATGATGCCATTAATTACTTAATTATTATTGTGATAATTAGTACAAGGGAGAAACACAAGAGTGCATCACAGAGGGAGTGAGATACGATATTTTCTTCTAAAGCCAACTTCTACTCCCTTGTGTCTTGAAAAAATCAAGCTTATTGTCGCATATTAATAAGAGTGAAAAGCTCGGGTCTGTTCTGCTGCTTCAGGGCTGAATCTTGTTTTCTCTAAACAAACAAAGAGCTGCCCTTAAGTGGTCCCATGGGAAAGATTGCAAATGGCAAAAGACCTTTCATAATTTTAAAATGCTTCATCAGAGCAATTTAAAAATATAAATGTTAAATCAATTTAAAAAATAAATCCATCTTGAGCTGCTATAAACATTGATGTGGCTACATCACTGTAATATGCTGATTTTAAATCCTTTGGGTATAAATCAAGGAGTGGGAGAGCTGGGTCAAATGGTGGTTCCATTCCAAGTTTTCTAAGGAATCTCCATACTGCTTTCCATAGGGTTGCACCAATTTTCAGTCCCACCAGCAATGTATGAGTGTGCCTTTTTCCCCACATCCTCTCCAACAGTTATTGTTGCTTGTATTCTTGATAATTGCCATTCTGACTGGGGTGAGATGGAATCTTGGTTTTGATTTGCATTTCTCTAATTGCTATAGATGTTGAACACTTTTTCATATATTTGTTGACCATTCATATTTCTTCTTCTGTGAAGAAGTCTGTTCAGTTCCTTAGCCCATTTACTGATTGGGTTATTTGTGGTTTTGGTGTTAAGTTTTTTAAGATCTTTATATATCCTGGAGATTAATGCTCTGAAGTACATGAGGTAAAGATTTCTCCCAATCTGTAGGATCTGTCTTCATATTATTGATTATTTGCTGAGAAGAATCTCTTTAGTTTGAATTAATCCCATTTATTGATTTTTGATTTTACTTCTTATGCTTTAGGACTCTTGTTAAGAAAGTCAGATCCTAAGCAGACATGGTGAAGATTTGGGCTTACTTTTTCTTCTGTTAGGTGCAAGGTGTCTGGTCTGGTGCCTAAGTCTTTGATCAACCTTGAGTTGAGTTTCATGCATGGTGAGAGATAGGGGTTTAATATCACCTAAATGTTTATAGCAGCTCAACTCACAATAGCTAAACTATGGAACCAACTTAGGTGTCCTTCAACAGATGAATGAGTAAAGAAAATGTGGTATATACACAGAATGGAATATTACCAGCCTTAAAGAAGAATGAAATTATGGCATTTGGTGGTAAATGGATGGAGCTGGAGAATATCATGCTAAGTAAAATAAGCCATCCCCCAAAACCAAAGGCTGAATGTTTTCTCTGAAATGCGGGTGCTAATTCACAATAAGTGGGGGAGGCTAGGGGGAAATACAGTCACTCTGGATTAGGCAGAGGGGAGTGATGGGAAGGGGGAAATGGCGATAGGAAGGATAGTAGAATAAATGGGGCATTATTACCCTATGTGCATGTATAGTACAGACCCACCTGTGTGATTCTACATCATGTACAACTAGAAGAATGAGAAGTTACACTCCTGTTTACCTACGATGCGTCAAGTGCCTTCTACAGCAGTATATAATTAGAATAAAAATGAATAAATCCATGTTTTGTATCCAGCATGTCCTTGGAGACAAACATCTAACATTCGTTCTGCCATTGAATGGTTCACTTAGAAACTTCCACAGCCCCACCCAAAGTGGTGTAAGAGCAAAGTTCACTTACTACACCCTGTGACTGCCCAGGCTGAGCTCTGGCTGCGACCCCGCAGGGCAAGCGCTGTTGGGAGCTCCGCGTTCCCTCCCCGCAGTGGCTGTAGGGTGCAGACCCTGCTCCCCTCCCCGCAGGGCGACACAGGAGCCAGGCCTATGTCCTCCCGGATCCAGCCTAGGGAAGTCTTTCTGGCGGATCCTGCAAGGCCGGCCCAGTTCTGATTGGCTCTGCTGGGGTCACGTGCCCAAGCCCGAGCCAATCATAGCTCGCGGAGGATGCTGGGCTCAGGCTCTATCTAACCCCGGGACCACAGGAACTGAAAGCTGTGCAGGGAAAACCCCCGGAGGGTCTGGGGGCTGTGATTGGAACTCTGCAGTCTGTGACCCCAAATCACCCCTCCAACCTGGGAACCGCGAATGAAGCGGACTCCCCACCAGTGCGTCTGCTGCACCGCTGCAAAGATAATGCACGAGCTGGGCAGAGGTTGCGCCAGCCACGCACGCCCCATCCACAGGACCTCCCTGTCACTCACTGGGCCTCGATCAGGGGCATGCGCTCTGGCCGGCCTCTGGAGCTCCTCACTGGTAAAACAAGGAGCTACCAGTTCTTACAGATTCACGAGTCCACCAGCTTACGGCTACAGCTGCGGGGCGGGAAGGGAGAAACCGTCCCAAGCATAAGCAAAGCCAAAGTTGAGCTTCATGAGTGCATACTCATCTCCAAGCTCACCCAGTTGTTCACATTAAGTATGAACAGGCTTCTGTGTGTCCATCAGCCGCAATAAAACTGTTCTTAAAGTAAATTTTAAGATATAAACAAGATTTTTTTGATAGGAAATGATGGGCTTGGGCTGATGGAAATGTCTGTGTCTTGAGAAGCAAACTTGTTTCATTTTCCTGGGCAGGAGCCAATGGGCTTAAAGGTCTCTCTGTTCCCAGGGGAAAGAGCCAATAGCTTTAAAGGTCACTCTGGGACACACACCCCCCCCCACACACACACACACCAGAAATCCCTACTTAAGCTCCTGCCTGCCCAGATCTCAGTCTCAACAGCTCATCCCTGCTGAGAGGAAGCGGCAACTGCACCAGCCTTAGACCCACTGTCTCCAGCCCGATGGTAGCTGCCTCAGCTGACAGCTCCAGCCTCCAGCCCGACGGCAGCCAACAGCTCCAGAGACCACAGCCAGTGCAACCAGGTACCCACCCTCCATCCAGAGCTCACATACTCCCCTCTCCATGACTCCTCTCTCCCTGTTCTTCTTCTACCTCCGACCACCCACAAAGGCTGGTGAATAAAACTCTTGGCTGCACGGTTGTCTCTGGTGTGATTTTTGCCCTTCGAGATACATCATATTTTCCCTAAGGAGTAAGGGACTATTGAAGGGCAAAACATCACACCAGGGACAGCTGTGCAGCCAAGAAATTTATTCAACAGCCTTTGTGGCTGGTAGCAAAACCGGAGAAGAGGTGCTCTGGTCGAAGGTCGAAGAGGTGCTGGAAGAGGGGAGTCAGGGAGAAGGGAGTGTGCAAGCTCTGGTGGGAGAGGGGAGTGTGCAAGCTCTTAACAGAAGGTGGGTGCTTGGTTGCACCGGCTTGGATCTCTGGAGCTGTCGGCTAAAGCAGCTGCTGTCTGGCTGGAGGCTGGAGCTGTCAGCTGGGAGCGGCCGTCAGGCTGGAGGCGATGGGTCTGGAGCTGTTACAGTGGCTTCCTTCTCTCCGCAGGGTAGAGCTGATGTGTCTGAGTGGCTTCCTCCTCTCAGCAGCGATGAGCTGATGTGTGCATCTGTGTGTCAAGGTTGATTCTCTCAGGATATGGAAAACTCTGGGGGCAGAGGGTAGCCATCTATCAACTATGAAGACTATCAGCTTGCTAGGGCTGCCCCGGGGCGAGGGTGGTTAATAAATGTGTTCACTTTGGGGGGGGTTTAGGGGACTCAGAGATACACACCCTTGGCAGGACCAGGCAGCTGTGTGGTTGGAGCCTGCGTGAGCAGCTGCTGTGAGCCCGTGACCAGCATCCCTCCTGTCCCTTCTCCAACGTGTCTCTTCCCCCTGGAAGAAACCCACTCCCCCATCTTAAGTGGCTTTGGTAAGTCCTGACTCAGGCTGCGTGGTCAGATTGTCTCCTCTGGGAATGTGAACCTCTAAGAGAAGCTGGGCGTGGTGGGAGGGTCCCTGACCAAGGGGCGAAAGCCAGGTCCAGGCAGCTCTGTGCTCTTTAACCCCCCTTCCCTGACGTATCAGAAAGCTTTTTTTTTTTTTTTTTTTTTTTTTTTTTTTTTGGTACCGGGGATTGAACTCAGGGGCACTCGACCACTGGGCCACATCCCCAGCCCTTTTTTTGTATTTTATTAGAGACAGGGTCTCACTGAGTTGCTAAGTGCCTCGCCACTGCTGAGGCTGGCTTTGAACTCGCGATCCTCCTGTCTCAGCCTCCCAAAGTGCTGGGATTACAGGTGTGCGCCACCGCGCCCGGCTTCAGAAAGCTCTTTGAGCTGTAGTTCACATGCCTTAAGTCCCACCCAGTACACTCCCCCCCCCCCCCCCCCCCCCCCCGTTAACGTGCAGAATGAGGACATTTCCGTCACTTCAGAACGTTCATGGTCCGTCACACTCCACTCCCGCTGCAGCCCCGGGGATCCCGATCCGCTTTCTGTCTCCTTGACTCTGTCTTTCCTGGGTGTTTCACCTACGTGCAATCGAGTGGTGCATAGATTTTCATGGCTTTTTTCACTTAGCGTCATGTTTTGAGGTCCGTCCATATTCTATGTAGCCAGTGTCTGCGTCTCATTCCATGTGGCGGTGATTAGCATCCTCGTGTGGATAAACCACATTGGGCTGGTTCCTTCCTGTTGCCAGGTGTGGAGTGTTTCTGGTGCTTGCCTGTTTTGAAGAATGCTACTATAAACATTTGTGCGCACCTTTGTGTGGGACGCACGTTCCATTTGTCTTGGGCAGATCTTAGGAATGGGATCACTGAACTACTGTATGGTCAGCGTCTTAAGCCAGATTATTGGGCTTTTAGTGGCATGCTGCAAACCCCAGGCAATATCGACAAGTTTTTGATTCCGTGAAGTTAGCCAGGGTCAGTTTCCTGTTGCTGGCAGCCAAAACCCAGGACCAAAGCAAGAAAGAGGAAAGAGAGGAAGTAATCTGAATGCCTGCCACGTGCAGGGATCAGAACTAAACGGGGAAGAGATGTCCACACGTCTGACTGGGGAGAATGAGGAAGACAGTCATAGTCTCAGGAAAGGAGGGGATGGAGGGTGAGATGCCCATTGTCGGGGCCAAGGACAAGAAGCAAGCCGTGGCGCAGGTGTGCCTCACTGCAGTTCCAACCAGGAGCCCAGAAATACAACGGAGGGAACGTCTTACCCCCGACGGCCCGAGAAGAGAACCAAGATGGCGGCCTCCCAGAGGCTGAGCAGAGAGCGAGGTGGCAACAGGGCCTTAGACCTGAGATGACACCGGAGCCCAGCCGTCGGAGGAGCAGGGTCTGCAGGCTGAGCCACTGCCCCTGCACCCCATGCCCTGGGTGGAGAAGGAGTCAGGAACCCTCAGCTGCCACCGCAGCGTGCCCCTGAGGGCTGGCACTCCTTCCTCTGCCTCTGTCCTGCTCTGTCGGGGCATGTGAGTGAGGGTCGCTGGCACTTGCAGTGGGTTCACTGTCCTCAGGACATCGGGTCACTGAGCAAGCCCCATGCCGTGGTGGACGTGACCTACTCCTGCTGCTTAGGGTGGTCAGGAAGGGTGTGCTGGCCACCGAGCCCCAGGCCCCAGCAGCAGGAGCTGTTGGATGCTCCCGGGGTCGGCAGGAAGCCCGGGGGCACGCCCTCTGGAGGGGCGGGGAGCCGAGGGATGCGCCCTCTGGAGGGGCGGGGAGCCCGGGGGCGCGCCCTCTGGAGGGGCGGGGAGCCCGGGGGCGCGCCCTCTGGAGGGGCGGGGAGACGGGGACGCGCCCTCTGGAGGGGCGGGGAGCCGAGGGATGCGCCCTCTGGAGGGGCGGGGAGCCGAGGGATGCGCCCTCTGGAGGGGCGGGGAGCCCGGGGGCGCGCCCTCTGGAGGGGCGGGGAGACGGGGACGCGCCCTCTGGAGGGGCGGGGAGCCGAGGGATGCGCCCTCTGGAGGGGCGGGGAGCCGAGGGATGCGCCCTCTGGAGGGGCGGGGAGCCCGGGGGCGCGCCCTCTGGAGGGGCGGGGAGCCCGGGGGGGCGCGCCCTCTGGAGGGGCGGGGAGACGGGGACGCGCCCTCTGGAGGGGCGGGGAGCCGAGGGATGCGCCCTCTGGAGGGGCGGGGAGCCCGGGGGCGCGCCCTCTGGAGGGGCGGGGAGCCCGGGGGGCGCGCCCTCTGGAGGGGCGGGAACCCCGGGGACGCGCCCTCTGGAGGGGCGGGGAGCCCGGGGACGCGCCCTCTGGAGGGGCGGGGAGCCGAGGGATGCACCCTCTGGAGGGGCGGGGAGCCCGGGGCGCGCCCTCTGGAGGGGCGGGGAGCCCGGGGGCGCGCCCTCTGGAGGGGCGGGGAGCCCGGGGGCGCGCCCTCTGGAGGGGCGGGGAGACGGGGACGCGCCCTCTCGAGGGGGCGGGGAGACGGGGACACGCCCTCTAGAGGGGTGGGGAGCCCGGGGACGCGCCCTCTGGAGGGACACCTCAAGGACCCAGGAGCTAAAGTACTTGCTCATCTTTCTGGAACGTTCCAGAACGGAGGAACTGCCTCTTCCCTTGGCCGTTTGGTCAGTGTTTGTGATTCAAGTTCCAGGAAAGGAGCGTGGCTGTCTCCCAGCCTTCTTGAACGAACATGTTGTCTACAAAATTGGGGAATTGGCTTAAAAATTGGAAAATGGTTATTTCTCAACAAAAAAATAAGGCTGCTACTTTCAAGAGAAGATGGGGGACACTGAGCTACCTGATGAAGTCTCTCCCTGCACTAGACTCCCACAGGAAGGACTGCCAGCCTGCAAGGGCCACTCCACCTGGGACTGTAGCCCACAGCCCTGTCCCTTTGGAGCCTAGAATGACCGGGGACCCAGGCCTGATGGTGGAGGGAGAAGACTGGGGTCACCGGGAGCAGGAAGGAACCGCTGGGTCGGGGAGCGGGGCTCACAGCCTCCTCCGCGCGCCTCGGCACCTCCCTGGAAACCCGGCTTCGTGACCTCTTGCCAACTCCCGCCCCCTTCCCGCAGCCTCCCCAGCTGGGGGCAGAGGCCCTCACGGCTGGCCCACGCGGCCCCTCCCTTCCCCCACACACCCTGACCGGGCACCCTGTGGCCTGAGGGGGGCTCTGCGCCCCTCCTGGGGAACGGCGGGCCTGGACGCTGCAGGGACCCTGCACTCACACGTCTTCACCCAAGTGCCCCCCCATCTGCTGCCTGCCCTCCTGTACCTTCACCCGGTGACCCTGGGTCTGTGCCCAATCGCCACCGCTCACTGACCACGTGACCCTGAGGTCTGGACGCTCCTCTGGGCACGGGTTTCCTCAGGCAGGGACCCGGGTGGGTGACAGCTGCTTCCCTGAAGGGCTCAGGAGGTCGCAGTGAAGACCACGGGTTGAATCGCAGCACCCAGTGTCCACCAGGAAGTGTCCCTGGCTGGTGAGGCGTCGGTCAACCATGCAGCATACCGTCCAATATCCCGCCACCTGCGTGGCTTTCTTGTCTGGCAGGATCTCAAGAAACCATCGGGTTCCCAGCAGGGAACTCAGAAGTCCACGAGGGTCAGCAGGGGACTTGCCAGGTGAGCCACCACGTAGAGTCTCGGCCCTCAGGTCAGCCTTAGGAAGCTGTGCGGACAGCAGATCGCAGCGAGGGTCCAGTAATGCGCCAGCAGAGAACACAGGCTCTAGGCCAGGAAAGCAAGTGACCCCCAGGTTGCCTGCGTTGGCCAGAGAGTCATGTTGGAGCAGCCAAAGTGTCTGCAGACCAAACACAGCCCCACACGCCGTCCACGCCGCGCCACAGACTGCTGCGGGGAAGATAATTCGTCATCATCAAAACAAACATCCACTTTACACTTGCACAGCGAGGAGGGTGTTCCTATTTGCATAATGATGGTGATTTGCATATGATGAAAATTTGCCTGAGACTCAAGCCCCAAATACGTTCAAATAGGAGAGCTTGGCGCGATTTCCTCAAGGATCCCAATCTAATGCTATTTATCTAATGAAAGGAAAAAAACAAATAAATATTGGCTGTAAGGGCCCGGGAGGTGTGAGAGTTGGTTTTAAACTACACTTGAGTGCAGGGAGGGAGGGAGTGCGGTTGGCCTGTCCTCACGGTTCACGGGGGACGGCAGAGCGTCACCTGTACCTGGGACTCACTCCACTGTGACGCTGGCTGGAAAGGGGCGGTTCCAGCCACAGGCGTGAAAGGTCATCTGCAAGGGGACGCGGGCTCCTGTCCTAAGTGAGGCGGAAGCCAGAGCCGAGCCGCTGTCTGGAAGACCGGAGCGCCTCCCCGAAAACGGGGAGGGAGAGAAAGTCACCCTCCAGGTGGGTGACAAGGCACATTACTCCCAAATCCGCAGCACAGGCAGAAACCAGAGTGTGGCTGGGGATGCGGGCAGGGTCCAGCACAGAGAGAAAGAGAGCAGGTCGCTGGAGCCGCCGTCCTCCGCCTCAGCAGAATCCACTCCTGCAGCCGGTGCCTCCTTCAGCCTGATCGCGCTGGACCTGATTTCCAGGCTGCTGTCTGGAATGTGCTGTCCGCCCTTTGCTCCCTCCCTCTGCCTGGGGAAGGTGGGGCTGGAGGGGGGCTTGGCCTGTTTTCATCAGCAGTTCGAAGGGAGGGTCCTGGTGCGTTCAAAGCCAGAAGAGCGGCCCAGAGAGGAACGGTCTGCGTCACTGTCCATCACAGGGCAGGGACGCTGCTGGCGGTGGCCTCTGGCTGTGCAGCTGGGGCTGGGGCTGAGTCGGGGAAGGAGCCCCGGGGCCCTTGCACAGGACAGGGCTGCACCCCAGAAAGACATGTATTTGCTGTTGCCACGGAGGGCACACACACCTCACACCCGTGCACACCCAAACCCAGCGGGAGCCAGCTGCGGAGGGCAGCCTCACCCCCGCGTTGGTCCACCCCTGCCTCCCTGACCCCGCGCTCAGTCCTGCTCCCCCAAGGCACCATGCCCAGCACCTTGTCCTCGGTATGCACTGTCACGTGTCCAAGGATCTCCTGAGACTTTCTTCTGGCCTGAGGGGAGGGTTCCTTACAGGAGAAGCATGAAAGCCACCCCCTGCCCGAGGAGAGGGAGCCCTCTGGCACAGGCTGGGGCGGGCGCGGCGGAGGAGCCCTGAGCCTTGTAAGTTCAGTGTTGTTCCACCGTTGGCGATTTTGGAGTGGGTTTTTGCTGGAAGTTCTCCCACAGATCACAATGTGTATCGCGTTGCTGTGTTTATAGCATGGCTGCTGCGACCAGTGGCCACAAACTTGGCGGCTTAAAACAACACGGTAGTATTTTTTATATATATATACTAGGGGTTGAACCCAGAGCCACTTCACCCCTAAGCACGTCTCCATCCCTTTTTAATTTTTCTTATCAGACAGGGTTGCTGAGGCTGGCCTTGACCTTGCGATCCTCCTGCCTCAGCCTCCTGAGTTGCTGGGATTAGAGGTGTGGCTCCGTGCCTGGCGTTACCCAGTGTCTCCTGCCACTGTGGCCAGACACTCCTAGCAGGCATCGCTGCACATCAGCGCGGCTGGCTCCTCCCGGGCACCTGGGCCCATTTCCCTGCCTCTCCAGCTTCTGGAGGGCGTCAGCATTCCTGGGCTTGGGGCCCCTCTCCATGGCTGCGGTCTCTTGCTCCTGTGGCCACCTGGTCTGCCGCGGCCACGGTCTCCCGCAGCCTCCCTCACACAGGGGACTAGGGAAGGCCTTCCGGGCCCACCCAGAGAATCCGGGATCATCTCCTCATCCCAGAGCCCTAGGGCACGTCTGCGCGGTGGCCTCGGCGGTTCTGGGAGGAGCAGGAGCCCCCATCTGTCCGCCCAGGGACTGGCGGCCCTGCAGCCTCCACGGTGGGCCCCCCGAGGGAGAAAGCTGGTTCCCTGCTGGGGATTCTGATGAGGATGGAGGGACGCAGCTGAACCCAACGGGGACAGGAGCCGCTGGGTTCTGACTGGAGCCACCTGATTGGCGCAAGGCAGGTCCCCGCCCGGGCTCCAGGGAGAAGATGAGGCAGGGCTCTGGGGGAGTCTCTGAGGCCGTGTCACGGACACCATTTGAAACAAGAGCACCCCGTTTCCACTCCTAGCCTCCGAGGCCTCACTGGAGCCACCGCCGAGGCCCCCGCCACAGCCGTTCTGAGGGGACCGTGGTGTCTGGCCGAGTGTTCACGTCTGAGACCTTGGCTGCGACTGTCTCCACTGCCTCCCGTCACACGCTCACAGACGACGGAGCCATGGAACGTTTGTGCCTCGACTCCCCAGAACAGCCCTGGGTTCTTCTGCGGCTGCTGTCTGTGCCCAGGAGTAGATGTCACGGGAGCTGGCCAGGCAGAGCACTATCTGATGGGCATGTGGGCTTTTCGACTAGAGCTCAAAAAGAGAAATCATAAAAGAAGAGAGTGCTGGTGGTTGGATCAAACTCCAACTCCCGTTTCCCGCGTGTAAGACCCACGCACGCGTGGGCCTGTGACAGAGGAGTCGCACTTCAACATGTAAAGAGCGTCTTCAGATCAATAAGCACGACAGGAGCGGATGTCTAGAATGGCGTCCTCGGGAAGGAGGGGCTCTTGTCCACCCCTCCGCCCCCCACGCTGGCCGTGGTCCCCACGGCTAACACTCCTGTGCGGTCCTCTCCGTGGTGACTGGTCCAACTGGTGACACTTGGCTTTCCTGCTGAGTTTGGCTGACTTCACCGCGTGCGTACCTGCAGAGCGGCCTCTGCTTTCCGGTGAGTCATCCACACGCACCTGCGACTCCTTGTCTGTCCCCACTGGTCAAAGTGAGGCCCTCCAACACAAATCCTCAGCCCACACAGGCTTCCTCGGCCAGCTCTGGACAGCACCTTTCTGCGTCATTTAAACACCGCTCAGCCTGTTGTCCCAAGCTGAGCGAGAGGACTCGGACAAGGCACAGAGGCTTTACGGCTCTAGGTGGCGCTTCCGGCCGGTCACCTGTGATCCTGAGTGTGACGCAGGCTGGGGTCCTGTGACGCACTCGACCCTGTGAGTCTGGAGAGCTGGGGACAGGGAGTGAGGAACTTCCCGGGGCCGCGCAGAGGACAGCGTTGGGACGGGAGCCTCCACCCCCGCCCCCGGCAGGCCAGCGTCACGCGTGGCTGACACGTGGGCGGCTGCGTGAGGTCAGGGACTGGTGCTGCTCTTGGCGTGGCCTCGTGGGTGGGGCACCTGCTCACCTGGCCTCCACCTAGGTGGCCCTGCGAGAAGGAGGCAGAGGCCTCGGCCGCTCTCCACCCGCTCCAGGGCGGCCTGCGGCCACTCCCCTGGGGGACGGCCAGGTTCCTTCCTGGAGAGCAGCGTCCCGCGTGCCCCCGCATCCGGTCAGCTCTTAGCACCCACAAGAGTCCTACGGGCCAGGCCATCAGGCCCCGGCAGCCGGTTACCCCTTGGCCTCCCTGCCTCCCTGCCTCCCTTCCATGAACAACAAAGAGGTCCCAGGAACAGAGGGCTTGTCCATGTCACCCCCGGCCCTGGTGGCCCATGATTAACTCAGCGGCAGAGCTTCTGCCCCCCTCCAGACCCCCGGGAACTCTTCCCCATGGGGGTGGCAGGTCTGCGGAGCCCTCAGCTTCCCGGGGGTGCACGCCCAGGTCCGGCCCTGGGCGGGAGCAGCCCGAGGCTCCCCAGTGTGCAGAGAGCGGCCAGAGACCGTGGGCCACCCGGAGAGGAGCCGAGGGCTCCATGGGCACGCCAGATGGGCACGCCAGACGGGCACGCCAGACAGGCACGCCAGACGGGGCCCGTCAGTGCCTCTCCCGGGCACGTGCCCACGGCGGGCTCCACGCGCCAGGTCTGCGTCATCTTCCACCAACTTAGCTGAACAGCGGCTGTGGGCAGGGTCCAAGCCACGGAATTCAGAGAGCAGCCCGTGACAGGAAGGACACGGCACCGCCGCCGCCGCTGCCGCCACCACAGACCGCGCGACTCTGGATTCTGCCCTGAGCTGTCTGAAACAAGGAGTCTGGGGGCACACCCCTGCCCCCTGGACGGAGGGACATCTGTGCAGAGGCGAGGGTCTCCCTGGGCCCCCGAGCTCAGGCTGTCTGTGGAGACCCTGACCTGGAGGCATTGTCAGTCTCACCCCACTTCAAGGGAGCTCGCCCAAGCGTCCCCCAGCCGGGCAGCCTGGGAGCCCCGCTCGCGGACAGCCCTGCCTCTGTTCCAGGCACCGTCCCCTGGTGTCGTGCCGGCCAGTGGTGTGCGGCTGATTTCCAGCAGCCAGGCCTGGGCCCCTGCGAGAGTGCTGCTCTTCTCCCCGCAGAGGCGCCACGTGGTCAGGTCTGGTCTGTCAAAGCGTCACCTTCCTAGGCACAAAGGCTGGAATCCTGTTCACACTCCAGAGACAGCCAGTGAGGCACGGTGAGACGTGTGCCAGACTCAAGGGGGAGAGCACGCGGGGCCTGTGACCCTGCAGCCATCTTGCAGTCATGAGGAGTGCCTGGGGTACCACACCCCGAGGGCACCTTTTACAGGCTCCCAGCTCCAACCATGAAGGTGACCCCTGTGATTTTCAGATCCTGAACCTCAGAAGTCCTCCTTCCTGCCCGTTTGAGCCCGGTCTCCTGTGCCCGGGAGGACTTCATCGGCGCAGAGCCCAGAGTTCACATCGGCTCAGGGAACCTGAGACTAATGGATGACGCCAGTGTCAAAGGAAGAAATCACCCTGACGCTTGTTAAAAGTGGCCGGGAGCTGTTACTCAAGGCCACCGCACCAGGGGAGAGCGCGAGCGCACCTCCAGCAGCAGAGGCAGCTGGAGATTGATAGCCGGGAGCAGAGAGGGGTCCGTGGAGGACATGATTCAGAGGGGCTGCCCACTGTCAGGGGCAGGGGCTGCTTGCTGCACGGGCTTAGCAGACCTTGATCATGGCCAGCCAGCCGAGGCCTCAGGCAGGGCGGGGAGCCGGGTCCTCACTGAAGGGATGCAGCAGACCAGGCAGGCCCTGGGGGAGGCAGGGACAGGAGGGGCTCGGCCACCAGTCCAGGCACAAAGGCCTGTCCAGCAAGAGCCCTGGCTTCCTTAGTGCCTGGAAAGTGACTTGACAAGGCAACAGTTTTGTTAGTTACAGGTGATGGCACAGCCGGTCTTGAAGGAAGGCAAAATGGCCAGTGCACTCGACATGCAGGTCCAGGCTGACGCCGTGTCCGTCCTGGAGGGCAGGTGGACAGCGCCCCTCGGCCCTCCCTCCCAGGCCGGCGGATCCCAGGGGCTCGTTCCACGGTGTGCCAACGACTCTGGTCCCGGCCCAGCGCCCTCTGCTCCAGCTGGGCCCTGGCCACAGAGTCACGGCTGCGGTTTGCAGGGCCAGTGGCCGCCCGACCCCACTTGAAGGGCTCAGCCAGAAGGGCACGACCTCCCAGGTCCAGCCTCCGGCCTCCACCCTGGATTCAAGCACCAGCCGTGACTGGCTGGCTGGGCCCCAGCCCAGGACGGACTCGCGGGTGCGAGTGGTGACTGGGCCTGGCCGTGGTCAGAGGAGCCCCTTTCCCTAACGTTGAGGTGCGCAGACTGCAGAAATCCACGCGGAGGCCACAGGGACCGCTCCTCCCACCCCGAGGGAGGCCCTCCTGGCCCACGGCCACAGAGGAGAGCAGGACTGGGAAGCAGGGGCAGTGCCGAGGCCAGCCAGGTCCCCGAGCTCGCGTGGGTGGACTCTCTGAGCCTCTGTTGGGGGCACCAGTGGACCGTCTTTATTGAGCAAACTAGAGGCCATCTCCACCACGGGGAAGAGGAGGGGCACCCACTGACCACGCCTGCCCGGGGAACCCGAACCTCATTTAGACCTAGGGTGACCATCAGGCCGGTTTGTTCCTGAATCTTGTCCCCATCCCGGGAATCCCAGGAACACCCTCATCTGGGCTATCAGGACGGCTGGTCCCCTCGGTCAGCCCCTGGAACAAAACCAAGGACGCAGTTTCCACTTGACCATGGAGCGAGCGGGAGTCCGCTCCTGCTGCGGGGCACTGCCTGCCTCGCCTGTGCCCGTCCAGACGGCACCTGCCGGCCCAGAGTGGACCTCAGCCCTAGTCCCGCTTCACAGATGACTGAACTGAGGACAGAGAAGCAGAGGAGCTTCCCCAAGGAGGTGCCGCCCTCTCCATGAACAGCTGACCTGGGACAGGCGAGACGCAGCGAGGAGGACAGCGTTGGCGCCAGGGCTGGGCACACACAGGGATGCTGAGGACCTGAGCCTCGCCGGGGAGAGCCGAGAACCAGGGAGGACCAGGCGGGACCAGGCGGGACCAGGCGGGACCAGGCAGGACCGAGGAAGGGCCAGGCAGGACCAGGCAGGACCGAGGCAGGACCAGGCAGGACCGAAGAAGGACCTCGCCGGGGAGAGCCGAGAACCAGGAGGGACCAGGCGGGACCAGGCAGGACCAGGCAGGACCGAGGAAGGACCAGGCGGGACCAGGCGGGACCAGGCGGGACCAGGCAGGACCGAGGAAGGACCAGGCAGGACCGAGGAAGGACCAGGCAGGACCAGGCAGGACCGAGGAAGGACCAGGCGGGACCAGGCGGGACCGAGGAAGGACCAGGCAGGACCAGGCAGGACCAGGCAGGACCAGGCAGGACCGAGGAAGGACCAGGCGGGACCAGGCGGGTAGGGACCGAGGAAGGACCAGGCAGGACCGAGGAAGGGCCAGGCAGGACCGAGGAAGGACCAGGCGGGACCAGGCAGGACCAGGCAGGACCAGGCAGGACCGAGGAAGGACCAGGCGGGACCAGGCGGGACCAGGCGGGACCAGGCAGGACCGAGGAAGGACCAGGCAGGACCAGGCAGGACCAGGCAGGACCAGGCAGGACCGAGGAAGGACCAGGCGGGACCAGGCGGGACCGAGGAAGGACCAGGCAGGACCGAGGAAGGGCCAGGCAGGACCGAGGAAGGACCAGGCGGGACCAGGCGGGACCAGGCGGGGCCGAGGAAGGACCAGGCAGGACCAGGCAGGACCAGGCGGGACCGAGGAAGGACCAGGCAGGACCGAGGAAGGGCCTGTGCTCAGGGGTCTGCTGCGTCCCCTGGACGGGAGGCAAATGCTGGCAGGCCCATGCGGCCCCGGCGCTCCTCCTGGGCCAGCGGGACACGCAGGCCACCCAGCCCCCGCTCCGAGCGCGGGGGTGTCCTGTCTCCAGCCGCAGGATGACAGCAACTTCTGCTTCTTTCTGAAACTTTCTGTGTTTGGTGGCTTCAGGTTGAAGGAAATGTCTTTGGACAAGGAAAAAGGAACCCCTGTCCACTAAAGGTGGCCGTGAAGGGTTTGCGATGGCACGGAAGGGGCTTCACAGGGACAGGCGGTAAAAGTCCTCGACCCATGGAGTCCCGTGAAGATGACAAAGCTTTAGGTGCTTTTTGGTGCCAGGAACAGGATTGCACCCAAACTGGATTGACACACAGGATTGATTGAAAGCAAAGCCATCTCACGGGGCCCAAAGTCACACTGAGCGAAGCAGCTTCTGAGAGGAGGGTCAGAGAACCCCAGGGACCTGCCGCGAGAGTCCCCAACTCCCTCTTGTCCCACCCTCTAGGGGAGTTGGTACCAGCCCAGCTGCTTTCCCTCTTAAGGACAACCCCTCTCCTCCTCCCGGACCTGTGTTAGTCAGGTTCTGTCACCGTGACAAAAATACCTGAGAAAATCAACTTAACACAAGGAGAGGTTCATGCTGACTCACAGTTTTGGAGGTGTCAGTCCAGGGCCCGCTGCTCCCTGTGCTTTGGGGGCTGAGCTGAGGTGGAACGTCGCGGCAGGGGGTGTGGTGGAGAAAGCCCTGGCCTCCGGCAGCCAGGAGCAAAAAGAGGGGAGGCTGCGTCCCAGCAGCCCCTCGAGGGCACACCCAGTGGCCTTGCTTCCCGCACCGAGCCTGCCTGTTAACATCCCACCCTCTCCCAGAATGTCACAGGCTGGGGGCCAGGCCTTGGACACAGTCTCCCAAGGTCACCGGCCCAGCCTGCGTGACCCCCCAGGAGAACCTCTGGCGGCCACCTGGGTGGGCTCCTGCTCTCAGCGAGGGGCCCGATTGGCTCTGCCTCGCCTGGACATCGGCTCCTCCTGGTGTGATGGCCAGACATGCCCGTGGACAGGTGGCCTCCCATTTGGTGGCCCAGGCCCACCTGCAGAAGGGCTGGGAGAGGGCAGACTGTTCCACGGAAGGGGGTAGAGGGCGGGGCAGTGCTGGAACTCCTGCTTCGAGGCCAGCGGGCCGTAGACACGGTTCTGTTCCTGTCCACGGCCTTGGTGGGGACACGGTGCAGCGAGTTTCCTGAACGGGACGCCCTGGTGGCCGAGCGCAGCCGTGACCACGCTAGGGCGGGCCGGCTTCGGTGGGACCTTTCTTGCCTAAAAGGCTGGAGTGATCGGGACCCCTGACCACTTCTCCTGGCCCCAGCAGCTGTCCTGGGCAGGGGGCACCTTCCGGGGCTCCGGGCCCCATCTGCACCCACACCCCGGAGCAGGCTCCACGCAGCCCCGGCCCCTGAGCCCGCCAGGACCCCTCGCTACAAGATGGGAACTGCGGTGTTGGTGGACCCCGAGGGGTGGACAGTGCAGCTGGGGTGGACACAGCACGGAGAACATGGAGGGAGGACTTGAAGGCCAGGCGGCTCCGGAGACGCTCTGAGAAGTGAGCTGGAGTCTGCTCTGAACACGCCCATCCGCGCCCCTCGGCAGCGTAAGAAGAAGCCCGTGTCCAGCACGCTCTGGCTCTCGGGGCCCACAGTCCTGCTAGCCTCTGTTGACGTTTCCTCAAGTGGCGGTTTTGAGGACTGAAACGTGACCCCTGCTTGTGGGAGGAGTGGGTAACTGTCACTGTGCGACAGGGATGGTTTGAGGAAAGCTCGCATCTCCCCAGGAAAGGCGACTTCTGACGGCAAGTCACCTGCCGTCCACGGGACTCACCCTCTCGCTCATTCCAGGTCATCTGTAAGGTCAGCAGCCTCTGCGGGTTGTGACAAGTGACAGAGGCTCGGGTTCCAAGAGACACTCTGCTCTCTGCCTGGCAGAACAGTGGCTGCTGCTTCGTCCACACAGAACGCTGCTGTTCTAAACGCTGCAAAATCAGAGTCAGGGCAGGTCCAGGGGCGCGGCCGCGCAGTGGACGGAGCTCTGGCTGCATGGGTCAGGTAGAAAGGGAGGCTGAGGGAAGGTGAGCGTCCTCTCCAACTCCAAGAGCCAGCGGCCAGCGTGCCTGCGGTCCACTTGGTGGGTCTTGATCGTAAGGATGGCCCTTCACTTGACGAGTACCAATTCATTTCCTGCCACCTGCCCCGCACTGGTCCAGTCGCTGGGAAGGAGGTGGGAACGGGAGAACGGGACGGGGGGACGCTGTCATCAAGCAGCCCTGCAACAGAAGAGAGCCAGGGACAGCCAGCAAAGCCAGGCCCGTGGCTAGGGTGAGAGCGTGGCAGAGACAGGCAGAGACAGGCAGAGACAGGCAGAGACAGACAGAGACAGGCAAGAGAGGCAGAGACAGGCAGAGACAGGCAGAGACAGGCAAGAGAGGCAGAGAGAGGCAAGAGAGGCAGAGACTGGCAGAGACAGGCAGAGAGAGCCAGAGACTGGCAGAGACAGGCAGAGAGAGGCAGAGACAGGCAGAGAGGGCAGAGACAGGCAGAGATAGGCAGAGAGAGGCAGAGACAGGCAGAGAGGGCAGAGAGAGGCAGAGACAGGCAGAGACAGGCGGAGAGAGGCAGAGACAGCCAGAGAGGGCAGAGACAGGCAGAGACAGGCAGAAACAGGCAGAGAGGGCAGAGACAGGCAGAGAGAGGCAAAGACAGGCAGAGAGTGGCAGAGACAGGCAGAGACAAGCAGAGACAGGCAGAGAGTGGCAGAGACAGGCAGAGACAGGCAGAGAGAAACAGAGACAGGCAGAGAGAGGCAGAGAGAGGCAGAGAGTGGCAGAGACAAGCAGAGACAGGCAGAGAGTGGCAGAGACAGACAGAGACAAGCAGAGACAGGCAGAGAGTGGCAGAGACAGGCAGAGAGAAACAGAGACAGGCAGAGAGAAACAGAGACAGGCGGAGAGAGGCAGAGACAGGCAGAGAGAGGCAGAGACAGGCAGAGAGTGGCAGAGACAGGCAGAGACAGGCAGAGACAGAGACAGGCAGAGACAGGCAGAGAGGGCAGAGACAGGCAGAGACAGACAGAGACAGGCAGAGACAGACAGAGACAGACAGAGACAGGCAAGAGAGGCAGAGACAGGCAAGAGAGACAGAGAGAGGCAGAGACAGGCAGAGAGGGCAGAGAGAGGCAGAGACAGGCAGAGACAGGCGGAGAGAGGCAGAGACAGGCAGAGAGGGCAGAGACAGGCAGAGACAGGCAGAGAGGGCAGAGACAGGCAGAGAGAGGCAAAGACAGGCAGAGAGTGGCAGGGAGTGGCAGAGACAATCAGAGACAGGCAGAGAGAAACAGAGACAGGCAGAGACAGGCAGAGACAGGCGGAGAGAGGCAGAGACAGGCAGAAACAGGCAGAGAGGGCAGAGACAGGCAGAGAGAGGCAAAGACAGGCAGAGAGTGGCAGAGACAGGCAGAGACAAGCAGAGACAGGCAGAGAGTGGCAGAGACAGGCAGAGACAGGCAGAGAGAAACAGAGACAGGCAGAGAGAGGCAGAGACAGGCAGAGAGTGGCAGAGACAGGCAGAGAGAAAACAGAGACAGGCAGAGACAGGCAGAGAGAAACAGAGACAGGTGGAGAGAGGCAGAGACAGGCAGAGAGAGGCAGAGACAGGCAGAGACAGAGAGTGGCAGAGACAGGCAGAGAGTGGCAGAGACAGGCAGAGAGAAACAGAGACAGGTGGAGAGAGGCGGAGAGAGGCAGAGACAAGCAGAGACAAGCAGAGACAGGCAGAGAGAAACAGAGACAGGCAGAGACAGGCAGAAAGGGCAGAGACTGACAGAGACTGGCAGAGGCAGGCAGAGACAGACAGAACCTCAGCTGTGGTGGAGGGCGCAGACTGTGGTCAGGAGCCCCGAGGATGAGGGAGGGAGGACAGTGACGCTCTGGGATGAGGTCTGCGGGTGCCTTTGCGCTTGGTGCCTGGTGGTTTGAGGAGGGAGGACCTGGAGCCTCTGGGGCTCAGGAGGAGCGTCCCTCGGCTCGCCAGCTCCGCCCTGGCTGTGGGCCCCAGGGAGGGCAGGTGTGAGGGGCAGCTCCTTTTGTGTCATTGTTGGTGGGGCTCTGGAAGGACCTTTAATTCCAGCCTCCAGGAGTGACAGTGGAGGAGCTGGCCCGGGGTGAGCTCTCACTTGACCCCTGGTCTGCCGCGTCCCAGCCATGCAAGCGTCCTGTGCCTCAGTGACCCCCAGAGAGTCCTGGACTCGGGAAGAGCAGGTTACTGGCCGCATGAGGCTGTGAGCCTGCACAGGCAGCCTCGGAGGCGCCAGCTGCCCGTCTCACATGGTCCTCCCTTTGTCCAGCTGGTGGCCAGCCTCCTTGAGGGTCTGTACAGTGAGCACCAGGCCCAGGCCCGTTGTCCTCTGGTCCCGAAAGCTTTGCCTCTTAGCTGGCCTGAGCTGGAGAGCGTCTCCTCCCCGCCTTCCTCAGGATGCGGTGACATTGCGGGTCCTGCTGGTGGTGCCATCGCCCAGACACCGCGTGCTCTGGGGTCTTGGCCCTCCATGCCAATGCCTAGACGCCCACGTGGCCCTCGACCCTGGTGAAGCCCCCAGGGTGCCTCCCTTCTGAGGCAAATCCAAGAAGTTTCCTGTTCGCCTTCCCCTCCTCGTCCGAGGCGCGGGCCGCAGAGTGCACTTCCTGCTGGAAGGAGTCAGAGGAGGGGTGGGGCTGGACGCAGAGAGGCTTGTCGTGGAGACCAGGCGTGTGCAGAGCGGAGGTGACGGGCAGCTGCTGGGGTGCAGCTGTGCTCGACGGCCCCTGCACACACAGTGATAGGAGCCGGCAAACGGGCAGCGCCCGGGCGGAGGCAAGATCACACAGGAGCCAGCCAAAGACAGGTGAGCCACAGCCCAGCCTGGGCAGAGCGGCGGCGCTCCCCGTGCAGCCAGCCCTCGCCACCCCTGGGGACAGAGCTGTGGAGTAAGGCCGACGGCCCCCACCCCACACCCTGCCCTCTGTCTCCTGCCCGGGCACCTCGTGGGCCAAACCCAACCAAAGGAAAGTCAAGTCTGTGGATGCCGTTCGTGAAACGGGGCCCCCAGGCAGGGCGCGGCGGAGACGGCCAGCAGGAGACGGCCAGTGTGACGACTTCTGCTCTGACCCGAGATGACAACGTGCAGCACCCTCTGCAGGGAAGAGTTTCTGTCCCGCTCACGGAACCTGCGGGCTGGCGGAGCCCACTCCAGTCCAGTATCCACACGGCCTTGACACTGTGGCCAGCATGCTGAGCAATGGACAAGGGTGTCTAAAGGGGCTGGGCGGCGGGCGCAGGGGCCCAGCACTTGCCACGCACACGTGAGGCCCTGGGTTCCGTCCTCAGCACCACATAACAATAAATAAAATAAAGACATTGTGCCCATCCACAACTAAGAAAAAAAAAAATTAAGAAAGAATGTGTCTAAGGGGAAAACCAACCTGTGACAAGGGTCCCCACCCCCGGTGTAGCAGAGCAAGAAGAGGCAGTGGCAAAGTGACATCGGCTGAGCCGCAGGACACTGAGGGATGGCTTTGCACTGGCGGGGAGAATCGCATTTAATCACGAGCTCAGGTGGCGCTACCGCCCATCACACCCCATAAATCACCCCCGTGTACTTAAGTCGGGCTCGTTGATTTATAATGCGGTCCATTTATAAAAACCAAGCTTATTTCACAGGTGACAGCAGCTGCTTGAAATGCTCTTTAAAGTGAAGGTGGCCCACAAATTATCCAGAGTTCTCCTCTGAAGCAGAGTATTTACGGCAGTGCAGGGTGGCCGGAGGAGGGCCCAGCACCGGCCGTCGGAGGCCCTTCAGCATCTGATCTCCGCTCAGCTCCTCAGGATGGAGACCTGGTGACAGAGGACAGGGCCGGCAGGGCCGGCAGGCAGGGCAGTGCCTGTGAGGGAGGCCCAGCATGGCCCGCAGTCCGAGAAACATCCTGGGGCCGCCAAGGCAGCATGGGTAGGTTGGCTACTGCTGCCTGCAGTGGAAGTCACCACAGACTTGGCCTCTTAGAAACACCTGGCTGTCACCTCCTCCCTGTGGGCAGGGGCCTGGGCGTGGCTTCCCTGCCTCCTGGGAACGGTGCTGAGTGCCCGCAGGGCTGAGGATGCCGCTGAAGGCTCCGTGGGGAAGGGGCCCGTCCAAGCCCAGGCCACTGCTGGCAGAGTCCCTCCTTCCTAGCTCTTGCCTCCTGGACCCAAGGTGGCCCCTGGTCTCATCAAGCCAACAGTCATGCCAGGAGGACGTCACAGTGTCACACAACGGGAACATGTGCGCCCCTCACTTCTGCATTCTTGCTCAGGGGAGAAGCAAGCCAGGCCCACCCACTTACTCCAAGGCCCTGCCCACTTAAGTCAAAGGCCCCACCCACTCACTCAGAGGCCACTCCCACTCAGTCTGATGTCACACCCCCTAAGCCAGAGGCCCCACCCACTTACTCCAAGGCCCTGCCCACTTAAGTCAAAGGTCCCACCCACTCAGTCAGAGGCCACTCTCACTCATTCTGATGCCCCACCCCTAAGCCAGATACCCCACCCACTCACTCAGAAGCCACTCCCACTCAGTCTGATGTAACACCCCCTAAGCCAGAGGCCCCACCCACTTACTCTGAGACCCTGCCCACTTAAGTCAAAGGTCCCACCCACTCAGTCAGAGGCCACTCCCACTCATTCTGATGCCCCACCCCTAAGCCAGAGGCCCCACCCACTCAGAGGCCACTCCCACTCATTCTGATGCCCCACCCCTAAGCCAGAGGCCCCACCCACTCACTCAGAGGCCATGCCCACTAATGCCAGTGGTCTGCCTCACTCAAAGGGACAATCACTCAAGGCCTTGACTACCAAGAGTGGCAATCTTGGGGCCACAGGAAAACGAAACAGAAAACAATCTTGGAGGAAGGGAAGGAAGCAGAAAAGAGAAAAGGAGAATGACAGATTGACACAAGGATGGAAGAAATCACAAGTTGTAAGAGAATGGCTCAAAGACATCTGCTGTTTCTGGACGGCCGAGCTTTAGGTGGAGAGGAAAGAGCCTCACTCTGAACATGAGCAATAAGAAATGCTCAGCCCTCCTGCAGCAGCTGAGGCCAACACCAGGGGGTGCAGCAGAGAAGTCCTCACCGACCTCCTCCAGGGAAGCCAAGGGACACCATGCCCTGCTTGGCTCCCTGGCATCTCAGATTTTGGAGGGCACCGGTGCTGTGCTGAGTGAGTCCCTCCCTTCTGATTTGTGTAGTACCTGGATGTTCCAACTCCAGG